>CAUYRH010066347.1:0-87238 GCA_963574655.1 Perodicticus potto | reverse complement strand
TGCTCTGGGTCATTCACTCCTCAGCCCCTCTGTTCATGTCACAAACGTCTACTGAGCCTCTGCTCTGGGTCATTCACTCCTCAGCCCCTCTGTTCATGTCACAAACGTCTACTGAGCCTCTCCTGTGGGTCATTCACTCCTCAGCCCCTCTGTTCATGTCACAAACGTCTACTGAGCCTCTGCTCTGGGTCATTCACTCCTCAGCCCCTCTGTTCATGTCACAAACATCTCTGGAGCCTCTGCTCTGGGTCATTCACTCCTCAGCCCCTCTGTTTATGTCACAAACATCTACTGAGCCTCTGCTGTGGCCCTGCCCGTGATAAGCAGCAAAATCAAGATGCAATCTGAAGAAATTCAATTCCAAATCTCATCCTCTTTTCGATATACAAACACTACCTGAATTGTTATTACTCCTTTTAAAAGGCTCCGAAATAAAAAAGAAAAAGTTTACTGGATTACTATCAAAGTTGTATGACAGTAGATAAGTTACTTTGGCTGTTTGATCTGAGTTTCTGACCTGTAAATTCCCTTAAGTTCCCTTCCACATTTTGGAAGGATCTTGGTTATATGAGCAGTGATTGTGTGAAGCTCTGTGGGTCCGAGATCACCAGGGGCACTTGTGATGTGGCTGAAACCCTCAAGGTTGCTGCTGCTGGTGCTGACAGCATCATACCCCAAATCTCTAAACTGAAGGAGGGTAGTCAGTGATGCTGAAGAGAACTTTCATTATAACAAAGACCCAGGACCTGTGAACGTTACGTCAGAAAGATTCATCAGGATTAACACAAAAGACTCTGATCGGCTGAGGCAACCTTGAATAAGAGAATGAAGCTGGAGACATCACACTTTCCGATTTCAAATTATCTTACAGGACCGTAGTGGCCAGGGCAGTGAGGCACTGGCAAAAAAACACCTGGACTTGAGGAGCAGAGTGGGGAGCCCAGAAATAGTTTCGTGCATATAGCAAATTAATTTTTGTCAGTGGCATCAAGAATACACGATGGGGACGCAATAGTCTCTTCAGTGAACCGTGTCGGGGGGACTAGATGCCAGTCCTCAGAAGACTGGGCTGGACCTTCATCTCACACAGTGAAAGGGAATCAGCTCAGGATGAATTAAAGACTAAAAGGTAGGACCTAGAACTCCTAGAAAAAAACATAGGGGAAAACTCCTTGACACTGGTCTTAACTTTTTGGAAATGAGACCAAACAGGCAACAAAAGCAAAAATAAACAAGCAGGGGCAGTACCTGTGGCTCAAAGGAGTAGAGCACCGGCCCCATGTGCCGGAGGTGGCGGGTTCAAGCCCAGCCCTGGCCAGAAACTGCAAAAAAATAAATAAATAAACAAGTGGGACGGCATTAAATGAGCAGCTTCTACACAGCAAAGGAAACAGTCAACAGCATAAAAAGGCACTATACTTTGAAAGGGAGAAAATATCTCAAACCAAGTACCTGATGAAGGATTAATGCCCAAGATACACAAGGTTCTCATGCGAGTGAACAGCTGAAAAGGAGTGACTTGGTTGGAAGGTGGGCAAAGAGCCTGAGCGGGTGACGATCAGGTGGCCGACAGTGACATATGAGGGGCAGTCGACCTTTTCGCTTGGCATCACATACAAAATGCAAATCACAGCCACAGTGAAATGTCGCCTCTCACTTGCTGGGATGGCTACTATTTAAAAACACAAGATGGCATGTGTTGGGGAAGACGCGGGAAAAGGGATCCTCTGCACACTGTTGGTAAAAATGTGAAAATTTCTTTATAAATCAGTAAAGAAATAAACCCCAGTGAAGTGGTTCAGAAGATATTCGCTATGGTTAAGGCAATGTCCTCGCCCTGGTGATGAGACCCCGTGTGATCTGGAGGCCACTTACCTCAAGCTTCTCCTCTGCCCTTACCACCCTCGTGTTCACCCACCTGAAAGGATTGGACATCTCATCCCAAACTCACGGCAACATTCAGTCGCCAACGTGGCAGTGTTGAACAGTGGGGCCATTGAGAGGGGATTGGGTCTGGAAGGCCCTGCCCCCCGGGATGAATCAGTGACCTACTGGATTAAAAGGTTATGGGGGAAGGGGAGCGCGTGGTTTTATAAAGAGAGAGAAAGACATGAGCTGACACATTAGCAGGCTCAGCTCTGGAGTCAGATGCCCTTGGACACCGCTGAGCCCCCAAACTCCCGTACACCTTATCCCCACCCCTACCCCCCTGGCAAGAAGGTTCTCACCAGGTGAGCCCCCACAACCTTGGGTTTCTCAGCCTCCAGAACTGTAAGAGACAAATTTATTTTTTATATAAATTACCCAATTCCAGGTTACAGACTGCGACACCACCACAGGCCCTTTGCACCTGCTGGCTCACTGCCTCCTCCTCAGGCCCCAGCCTCCTCCCCTGACCTCAGACCTGTCTAAAAGCAGCAGCCCCACCCCAGGCCCTGTGATCTCCCTTACCTGTGTCATTTTTCCTAGCACTCGTCACTACCTGTGATTGTTTATTTATTTATACTTTTGTTTCTTTTCTATCTTCTGTCACTGGGATGTAAGTGACTTGGGAATAGCAACTCTGTTTGATGGTATGATATTCCTTGACACCTACGTCAATAAATGTATTAAAAATGAATCCAAGCCAGACACATACTATGTGCTTGATAATAAATTAATGAATGAAAAGAAGATGGATGTCTTAGTCCAAACTCACAGCCACTAAAGCAGGCTAGATAGATATCTCCATAACAGTAACTGAAATGTTCCTATCGAATTATGGAAACTCAATCTCTCCACTGAATTTTTTTTTCTGGTGAATAAAATTGATCCCCAATAGACGGAGTGGTATCTATGAAAAAAGACCTCTCAGAAAGCCAGTTTCAGGGGGAAAGTCAACACCAGCTGCAAGCGAGTCCTCGGGGAGCTCTGCAGGTGCAGCCAGCACCCGACCAAGTGGGAGGAGGTTAACTTTATGTTTTCTGATGTGCTGCCTTCTGCCAGCATCACTGTGGCCTAAGATTTTTTGGAATATCATTGAAATAGCCAAAGTTCTAACATATTTTCTATTTTTACAATGCCGAGAACATCTAATTAGTCTGTGTGCAATCAGGGTTTGGAATCCATATAAAGAAGTAGATCCTACCCACTTAAAGTATTTTCCGCAAATGAAAACGAACAGGCAGGATGGTAATCTTATTCAATACAGTAGTTATTTTAGACCTGGAAGAGTCGTTAATCTTGTGTCATATGTAGTACTGTGTAGTTTGGGATTGGCTGGACCTTTTACCAAAGGAGATCTTAAGAGGAGATAGGACAGAAAACAGGCAGAAGAGAAGCCCCCCGTGGATGTTTTGGGAGTCAGAAGCCAGGCCCCTGCCCTGCTCCTGGGGGTTTGCAAAGGGGAGTCCAGGGGCTCTTCAGAGCACAATTATAAATGAGTCCAACCTCCTCGATGCACAAATGAGGAAAGGAAATTCAATGTTTAGCCACGGACAGGTGCGGTCAAGGTTTGCGTCCCCCATACTGATCCGAGCATATTCTCAGTGACTTCCCCACAGCCCCATAAAGTAGCACCAATTACACCACCCTTCCTCCGAGAGCCACAAATACTGCTTCCTCGGGAAGCTCTTTCTGACACCCCAGACTAACTTAAGTGTCTTTAATACCATGTCCTTCCCTACTTGAAATCCTCATAAAATTAACTGTCCACAATGTCTTAACGCACATCCACCCACTTCAGAATCAAGACCAGGGCAACAGCGACAGGGTCGCTGAGCACCTCGCCCCCAGAGCCTGGAGCTTGGCCTGTGAAGAGACCCCAGAGCACCTTAAGAGGAAGGACCCGGCTGTGTCTGTCTTTGTAGCCCCAGTCTGGTGTGTGTTGAGCTCAGAGTAGGAGCTCAGTAATTATCTTTAAAACTGAATTGAACTTTGGAAATTAAAAATACCCAGAGATTTAAAAAATCTTTCCAGACTTCACTCGGGCTTTTTCTAGGGTCCCTTGGTCTTGAGAAATTGTCTCACCTAGATTGCCCTTTTTTTTGTCATCCCCAGAATAAACAAGTTAGATTCTTGGGTCTTTGAAAACCCTTCTATATTGAAAATTCTGTGATGCTGTTTTCTCTGCTTGGAAATACTCATGAAGGTGCTCGGTAGAAACTTGAACGTGTGCGTGTGTGTGTGTGAATTCCAGATAGGAGAAGACAGTGGTTACAAGACCTCAACTGTCACGCCACATGCAATAAAATCTTAATTACCATCCACTAACGTGGTGGCTGACAGGAGAGATATCTAACTTCTCTCTGCCTCCTTATCTTCATGAACAGACCAAGAGTGAAGATTCAGTAAGACCGAATAAGTACAGTGGTTAGCGTGACGCTGGGCACCTAATAAGATCTCAATAAATGTTCATTGACATTATCATCAATATTATTAAAAGTAGGAATGATTTCCATTTAAGTGAATATAAAAACGGTGCTTGAGACATTTCCCATTAATTCACTGGTGTCCCCTCTTATATTGTAGGAGACATATCCATAAAAAAGAACAAGGTAAGAGAAATCAACAAAGTTTGTTTGTTACTCTTTAGAAGCATAGAGATAATAGACAATGTAAACGCTTTAATATTGCTTCAAAAAGGTGTCCTAGAAGTTTGGACATGATTGCGATTTCTATTGGTAAACCAAAAGATTGTTAGCCATTGGTGAAGGAAGTTCAGCAGCTTACCCAGAGAGGAAACCAGGAGAGACTCAGGCCGAATTTAGTGAACAGGGACTGAGCCCCGCTTCGGCAAAGATGGCGGCTGCACTGAGACTGGGGGTGGGGGTGCTTGTTTTTATACTGGGCCTGGGGGCCGGGGGATTCCATGGGTTGCTGGAAGGCTTTCCTCGGCTAGGGTCTTTCCGGAGGAACTCTTGGAGCAGGCCAGATAGGCCTTTTGTTCTGGGAGGGGAGGTGGGGGAAGGGTTTAGGCACCTGACAACTGGCCCTGCTCTAAAAGCAATTAATTTTATTTCTAACTCTCTTTCCTCTTGCAGATTCCATTCCCACCTCCTAGGTAAGACATCTACCATAGTATTTGGTTTTGCTGTGCATGTAAATGATTTGTGCCAGTGTTTGAAAAGAGAAACACGAACATTGGACATTGGTCAGTGAGCAAGACTAAACAAGCCTTCGTTTATCCGTTTAATCACTGGTTCATTCACAGTTATCTGTCCAGCATCCCTTCCTCGCCATTTCTTCTCTCTCACTTTCTGTTTCTGTCCCTATGTTTAGTACAGAAATCCACCAGATCGTGATACTTTACATCTGACGTGCCCAGATGCATAGACTGCAGTGTGCCCTTACGATACATAAATATTAACATCCATTTATTTAAATGCACGTGTTTATCTGTAACACATGTATAATGCAAATATTATGACATTTTTACATACACGTACAGAAACTGGAGCGCTGAAGCTCTGAGCACCTGTGCTGGGCAGGTATTGGGCGGGTATTGCACCCCCTGGCAGCCACTTCTCTCTGTTCCCTCCTGGTGGGGGGAGGGGGCATCTTAAACCAAGCGCTGGGTCTCTGTCTCTGAATCTCCAGCATCACCAAAGTGCCCGAGACCCTTTAAGAATAAAGGTGTGAACACGGGCTGAGCTAGGTATTCCTGGCTCACATGATATTTTCTTACAGTTCTTCAGGGAGTTTTAAAAACTCAGGTCTTCCAGTTTGGGATAAATGGAAGGCTGTTGTCATACGCTCCCCAGGGTCCCTAAAGCCAAAATAGGCAGCATATTAAAAAGTATATGAGACCCTGCCGAAAGTTCTACCAGCCCTTCAGAGGACTGCAGCAGAGCAAGTGTCTGGGAGGGAGATTTAGAATCACAATGAATAGTTTAACATTTCAAGGGCCCTGAAACGCACCTGTGAGGCAAGGTAATTACCATCCCAGACCCGAAGTCTCCAGCCCAAACCCGGACACCGTGGGGTGCCGAGGAGCTGCCAGCTCAAACCTCCCCTCTGGACTCTCCACACAGGCCTCCTGCCGCGCTCCTGAGGAAGCCCCAGCCCCTGCCCCGGGAGCCCAAGAGCTGCAGGTCTCTCCCTCCCAGAGGGCCCAGGTGAGATTCCCGCCTTCCCTCCGCTGGTGACGAGCCAGGCGACCGTGTGGGGGAGGGGACGAGGGAGTCCCGCTTTCTAAAGGGTAGGGGCAGAGCCGGCCACACCTGGACGGAAGTAGGAGCCATCCCTAGGAGCCTGTGCTCTGAGTCTGCAGAAAACACAGCTTCTGTGTAATAAAATGAGTTCTTGAAAGAATTGCTCAGTTGCTGGGAATTAAAGAAAATGTCAAATGCCAGGACCAGAGTCGGTGTATTTTATGTAAGAAGTGAAAGGGGCCCCGGCTGTTCCAGGATCAGTGTTGGCCCCCAGCTTCCCCTCACCCAGGTCAGGGAAATATAACCATGCTCGAAAACCTTTTTGACAAATAAATATTACAAATCCAACCCCCAGGTATTAGGTACTGATGACAGATCCCCACTGCCCGCTGTGTGGGACACTTGGCAACTAGCTCTAATCACAAAATGCGACTAACTCACGATTTTTTTTCCCCAAAAGCCTAAATTTCCAAAATGACCTTACTTTAGCATTCAGAACAGAGATGAGCATTTCCCTGTGTCCCTGCACAGAACGAAGGCTGCCTTCTGACTGCCAGCGGGGAGCGGCGGCCGGGCCGGCAGCATTCAGTTAGGATTGCCTGGACAGAGAAACTCAGGCTATGGGCTCAGCCGTGCTTGACTGCTTCTAACGGGAGACATTAAGTGGCCTAAGAGGTCCCTCCTATTCTTTTTTTTTTTTTTTGAGACAAAGCCTCAAGCTGTCACCCTGTGCCGTGGCATCACAGCTCACAGCAACCTCCAATTCCTGGGCTCAAGCGAGTCTCTTGCCTCCGCCTCCCAAGTAGCTGGAACTACAGGCGCCCGCCACAACACACAGCCATCATTGTTGTTTGGCGGGCCCGAGCTGGATTCGAACCCGCCAGCTCAGGTGAACGTGGCTGGTGCCTTAGCCTGTTGAGCCACAGGCGCTGAGCCAGTCCCTCCTATTCTTAACGGTCTACTGAGTGTCACTTCATCATTGCATTCTTTATCCCACCCCACAGAGCTTAAGTCTTCCTAGACTCATCTTTGCATCCTTTGTTCCGCCCCAGGGAGCACAAGTCTTTCTAGAAACACGCTCCTTCTCCCCCCACAGACTGTTCTCCCTGTTCCTCTCACCCGCAGAGCTCTGTGGGGAGGGCACAGGCTCTCAAGTCTGGATTCGAATTGCCCATGTTGAACGTTAGCTAGTGGATTTGGGGACGTGGTTCCCATCGGGGTAGACTTTGTCCTGCGTCTCTCTGGGGGACGGTTAGCAGTGTTGGGAGACACTTTGGGTTGTGACACCTGGAGAGAAAGGTGCTGCCAACACCCCACTCAGCCCAGAAAGACCTTATTACCGCCACTCGGCCTCGCACTTGAAATGCCACTTACTGAAGTTACAGTTTCCAAAGCCTCAAATTTCAATCCATAAAGTACATTTCTCTATTTGTCAGTTGAAATATTTCATCTAGACAAAGAGACAATCCCTCTGCTGGTTCTCCAACCAGTGTCAACTAACTCAAATCAGACGGGTTAAGGAATCTTTGACAGCAAAACTTATTTACAGAACCAATTAAATCCTCGTCAATATTTAAAACGCCTTTTGGGCAGCGCCTGTGGCTAGAGGAGTAGGGCGCTGACCCCATATACTGGAGGTGGCGGGTTCAAACGCGGCCCCAGCCAAAAACTGCAACAATTTAAAAAAAAATACACCTTTATAAATTTATCTTATTTGATGTTTAAGCATTTCTATTGCTGACAGGATGAGTTTCAATCCTAGCAAGGCTAGCATTAATAAATTTCATAAATCTAATACAGTCAATGTATATATAAAGAAAAATTTAAGTTCTCTTAAACAGTTCAAACTCTTTACAGAGAGAGGCAAACATATCTTAACTCTCATAACTTCTAATCACAGCTCTAAAATCAGTTACACATGTTTAAATGGAAGCCATACAGCTAATCTGTCTGTACCCCCCAACATGCCAGAGTCTCTTAAACATTAAAAACACTACAATTCGCTTCCATTTAATCCAGAGTGATGAAGACCATACGTGTGTGTTCTGCTTCATCCAGGTTCATCAGATTACTTTATCTTCTTACATGTCCAGCTGAAGGGGGAGGCGGGCACACAGGTCAGACAGGCGGTGCCAGAAGTTAGAAACCAGAGCCTCAGTACAGTTGCCTAATGCTTGGAGGCCTGAGCACAAAATGCTTCTGAAATCTTCCTACCTGATATAGATGAACCCTTAGAACACAGAGTCTAGATCAACAGCCTTTACCTGAGCTCGGCCTGGCAATCTTCATCTCTGCCCCTTCTTCATTCAGACACAGTCATCCCACAGCCAGCTTCGGGCAAATGGAACATACCACCTCCCCCACCTCCCCGTCACAATTTCCTACACCCGCCACATTCCAGCAGTCGTGCCCACTGAATGCCCAACTTGTTATTTTTATCTCTGGCAATGCTCAAAATAACCCTCCAAGATGAAACTCTTGTTGCCACTTTGCAGATGAAAAAGACGTTCAGTTTAGAGAACTTAAACAGACTGGCCATCACACGACAGGCTTGGAGTTTCTTCTGAGACTTTTGCAGCGTCCACATTACCACATTCTACGTTGCCTTCTTTCCCTACCATTCAATTTTGTGAGGTTTTTTTCTTGCCTCACATCTCCATTTAGTCCCAGCTTCCCTTCTCTTACGCATGCCTTCCTGGGTCCCCCTGCCTGGCAGCTCCGAAACTCTTAACCTTTCTCAAAGGGAAAATTGAGTTCGTAGCAGACCTGACCGTGCTGACGAAACTTTGACATGAAAAATCCAATTTCAGAGGAATAATGATGTTACTGAAACTCTCCTAAAATGAGAAGCAAGTTATTTGTGTCCTTTCTATCACCACCTTTTTGAGAACTTCTTTTCCTTAGAAAATTCTGAAAACAATAACCTGGCTTTAGTTTTACAGGACCGTGACGAGTATCACACTGGACTGTGGGCTATTAACTTGGCCATGAAAAAGTAATTGAAGGTTTGTGAGGGCTCAGCATGATTTTACCTGCTCATTATGAACTATAGTTTACGTAATACCATATTTCTGTTTCTTACAGACAGATAAGCTTAACGAACTCGAGTGAGGTAAGCAACAATTTTGTCTTTTAAACAAAGAAGCAAATTTTTGTGCATGAAGTGTCTGTGATGGGCAGGAAGCAATTCTCTAGTTACATTATCACACTTAATTCTCATGATGCTCAAAACATATTTTTATGCCTATTTTAAAGGTAAGAAAGCCAAAGTGAAACAAGATCCAGATTTTAAACCAAGATCCTACTTTGCCCCCACATGGCCACTGCATGTTGCCTGGTGCAGTGAGGAGCCCAGCCCCACAGGGAAGGCAAAGCCTCTGGCACTGAGAGGGTCACTGTTGGGAACTGTGCCGCGATCTGCTGTTTGTCCTTCACAGTAAACACAGAACAGCAAAGTAGCAGGAGCGTGAGACTCAGAGTCACATAGACCCGGGCCGAGCTCTGCCCGAACGTTGGCAGGTGCCCCTACACCACCCACTTCTGTTTCCTCAGCCATAGGTCAGGGATGGCACATTTCTTTGCACAGTTCTTATGGTAAAAGGAAAGTAAATCTAAGTGAGCACACTAATGGCCAGGTGAGTAGTAGGGGCTGATGAACACGGTGTGAGCCACAACCTCTCGGAAGGGGTATAGAGGTTGTAGTGGTCCAGAAGTGGAAGGTCCAACGGTGTGGCCAGATCTGGGATGAGGTGGGGAAGTTGGGTCCGCCATCTTTTCTTTTTCACCCACGTGCCTCAGAAGGTGGGTGGAGAGAGGGGGCATTGGGTGTTATTCTTCAGGTAGTGAAGAGGTTGAGGGTGGGGGGTTGTGGAGGGGCAGAAGGGAGACTCTGCTGGGTCTAAGGAAGACAATGGAAAATCAGGGGGTTCAGGGAGGGCTGGTTTGGCCCTGTGCAGGGAAAATTTGAGAAGTTTCCCAAGATGAACACAAAGAGAGATGTTTAGGAGGAGGAGGAGGAGGAAGGCCTGATGCGGGGGACTTCCCACCATCCGCCCAATCTCTGACAGTAATTGTCGAGGTCAGTGAGGAGTGAAAGGTCAAAGGTGCCGGTTTCAGGCCGTTGTGAGCCATTGTCCAGTTTGTACATAGGCCAAGCAGTATTACAGAAGAAGACGAGGCTTTAAGGTGTAAGGTCAGGATAAAGGCGTAGAAGCTTGAGGTGAGTTAAGAGGCAGCTTGAAGCTGAAGAAGGGAGAATCCGTGAGTGAGCAGTTTCCATATTGGAAACTGGAGGTAGAAAATAAATGAAGTTAAAGCGAGGGTGTAAAAAGAACTTACAAGGGGAAGGAGGAAGGAAGTGGCCGAGGCTGGGGCCCGGGAGGTAACCAGGCATCCCCGAAGGACCTTTAACCAGCCCGAAAAGGGTGGTCCAGGCCCATGGCAGGGAGTCCCCACGCACGAGGCACTGGACAGGCGGGTGTGACTCGTTAGTCAGCGACTGGCACCAGTGTAGGAGGCGTGGACTCCAGAGTTTTTCAGCCCAGCGCGGGGAAAGGGAAGAGAAGTTTTAAGGCTCAGAGAAGAGTTATCGACGAATGCTCACCTCACTTATAAATGAATGAATTCTAGGCAGGGACGGGAGGGGTCCCCTGTCTCCATTTGTCTGGTCGGAACAGGGGTCCATCTAGTTGGGAGTGGGTCCAACAGAGTGCATCTCTGCCCCCCAGGGGGCTTCTCCCCGTCATGGGTTCTCGGCACCAAAATGAGAGGTCCAGGACTGACAATGAGAGGTTATTCCGAGACGTGAAAGGGAGGAAACTGGGTCCAGGTTCTGTGTGGGGTGCGGGCAGGCTGAGTTCGAAAAAGAAATCAGCACCAGGATGGAGGCAGGGTGGGAATCGGCGTGTTGGGGGTAGGGGTTGGCGCGCTCATTCCTTCCTGGGCGGGTCCCTGCATTCGGCCCTGGCAGGGCGAGTCTTGGACGATGGAGGCCTCGCAGAGCCTCCTGAAGGTGCCGACTCTGAGGCCCCAAGGAGGAAGGTCCCTAAGAAGAAGGAGAGACCCCACAACTGAAGGGAAGTCTCCTCACGCCCACTGAGGGATCACGTCCCTGTGCTCTTTTTTTGTTTGAATTTTGCTTTCAATTTCAATTGGCCTTCACTCATCTTAGTTTGAAGGGGTTTTTTTGTTTGTTTTTTTCTTCCTTTAGCAATTCTCTTGCCCTTAGCCTCCCAAGTAGCTGGGACTACAGGCGCCCGCCACAACGCCCGGTTTTTCTTGGTAGAGACAGGGTCTCACTCTGGCTCACTCCAGCTCAGGATGGTCTTGAACCTCTGAGGTCAGGCAATCCACCCACCTCGACCTCCCACAGAGCTAGGACTACAGGCGTGAGCCACCACGCCCAGCCCAGCCCTGTGCTCTTACATCTCAACCTGTGCTCTTAATCGGAGGCCGACTTCTTTCCTTGTTTTCTTTCGTTCCATAAGTTGGCCTCATGAGATTGTTAAAACCAAAAGTCCCATATCTAGTTTGTCACCCAAACAAGATATCTGCCACCTCTAACCTCTCTAGTCCATGAAACAATCGTGTCAGGAAGGACGGCAGGAGTCACTGCCGATTGACAGGGACGGCCTGGTTCTGCAAGGTTCGGGCCTCCCAGGAATTGTCAGACTTCTCAGGAAGCCCTGGAAGGAGCCAGCAGGGTGGTTCTCAGCTGCTGGGGGAGCCTCCACATCCAAGGTGCCTGGGGTCAGGCTTACGAATCTCACGTAGTAACTGGCTGCCACTCAAGGTGACACTAAGTCCATAGCTCGTCAGGCATCACCTTGTAGGACCCCATCTGTAAGCCTGCACTTTTTAACATATCGTAGACCTCACACCACTTTGAAAATTTAATGAAAGCTTTCACAAACCTTCCTCACCCCAGGGGGCAAAAACACATGTGCACATATTCATAGAGAAAATAAATTAGCTTTTCATTTCACAAGGTCCATGGATCCCCGGCCATTCATTGGCCTGTTTCTCCCTGCAGGTGAAAGAAGTTTTTATCTAAATGATACCTAAAGCGAATCCTCAGCTGTGGTGCCTTATACGAAACAGACTTCATAAAATTCTTTGCAGCTAAACAAACACTTCAGCAAATACTATGCTTCCTGTAAGGCTTTTTGCTTCTTCCAGAGTAGAGTGGGGTCCCCTAAAGACGTCAGCCTGATAAACATGGAGATTTTCATGAGATTGTCAGGAGCTCTGGTGCCATCAGGAAAGGGAAGAGGGAAAATGCTCAGAAAGATAAATGGCTACATTTCAAAAAGAATGGTGTGAATATTTTATGCTCATTTTTTCAAATAAAAATTTCAGCACAAGTGTAAAGAAAAAATTAACCATAGCCTTATTTTTAAACACACCCTCTAATATTTTATCATATTACTTCAAATCCTTTTTTTTCCGGCACTCACACACACAAACCGACACATCTACATACATATCATACATAACACCTGAAAATATTTCACAGGCCCGTTGGTGCACACGGATAGCAATTGTCATATTTTATTCTCTACTAAATACTTACAATGCATTTATAATATTCCAATAAGGGAAGATGGCACCAAAATTAACTTAATGATTTTCACTCATCCAGGCATATAGACGGTTTCCAATAAAATTTGATACTATAAAAGTAACAATGTACTGGACATGTCTGTGGAACTTGGTGGAGAATTTGGGTTGTTTCTGAGTTAGTCTCATCAATGGAATTGCTGGGGTAAGAATAGAGTATTTGTAAAGCTCTTGAGAACTGTGTCAAATTGTTCTCCGGAAGGCCAACGCGATTGCATAGTCTCATCCAGAGACGGTGTTCTTGTCTGTTACATCACGGAATCTAAAATAAATTTTAAAAAATACTATACTAACAGAAATGTTGCCCAAAGTCTACTGGCCAAATACTCTAAAATACACACACATGGTACTATATCAATTCTCTAATACCAAGAGTCACTCAACATTATTTTTTTAATTTGGTACAGGTCCTTGGAGCAGAAAAAGGTGAATTGTTTATATTTGTTTTCTTACCCTGATACCATAGAGCAAGTTTTGTCTCTAGATCTGTAGCCCTAGTCATTAATCCCTAAGAGTCTGACCATTTGGAAGCCTGGAGCATGTGGGTGGGCGTGTGCGTGAATGATGACGAGGCCTCATGGTCTTGTCAGGGGTTCTCGAGCAGAAACAGGGTCATTTAAATCAGGGTCTTTCTTTAGCCATAGGCCACTGACCAAAAGGGGTTCCACTGTCACTCTCCGCCACTTTGGTGTCCCTCTGCTTCTGGTATCACACATTCACACCCACGTATGCCTCTCTCTCCATCTCTCTCACACACACACACATTCATGTGCACACTTTCACAGCGTCGGTGTCTCTGGGGAAGCTTGCAGCCTAACGCTCATGACATCCCACATGGCGATGTCCGCCAGGTGGTTCCTTCCTGCTTGCCTTCGCAATCCTATTCTCCATTCACTTAGAAAGAAGAGTTAGTGGGCCTGCATCACAGGTGCGAAGAATTCCCAGAGCCGCACCAGGTTAGGGCATCAGATATTTGCCATCGACTCTCTGTGTACTTTGAGTCAAGCTGCATTTCCTCTGGATTTCAAGTTGACTCCTCTCTGTGTTGGAGAAATTAAACCTGAAGTAGGGCCCATCCTGTGTTGGTGGATTCCCCAAGGGTCAGTGGTGGACTTGGGCGTGTTTGTTGCCAAGTCTAAATAATTTTGAAACCCATGAAAATCATGTCCTTTCCCCAAATGAAGCTCAACATTCTGACAGACCGTCAGGCGTCACTGCATTAGGCTTCCAGGATTATCAGCACAGCAATGTCCAAAGAGGGTCAGGTGCTCTGGGGAGCTGCCAATGACATGAAATAATCTCAGGGAATTCGTGATTAACGGACCAGCCGCTGGCTCACTTCCGGAGTAATCACAGTCCTTCGATCAAGGTGGCCAGTTTGTGGTCAACCTTGGATAAAGCACAGGACGATAATCAAAATTAAGACACGTCGGGGTCCGTGTCTCTCCTCAGCTGTGTTACTTGCAGCCACCAGAGGGGAGAGGGTTCCATGGGATTTCATGCCCTCGTAGTGTCAGGTGCGCTTGGTGATTCTGGGTTAAAATCCATCTATGATAAAAAGGAAATACACAGCAGTGACACCAGAGGCACAAGTAACTACCAAACAGATGACTCCAGTCGGTCTGATCGGCAGAACTTCCCAAGACTTGATGACCAAGGGCAAAAATTTGACAAAATGTATCACTGGTGGTGACTGGGTGGGGACTGCTGGCGTAAGAGAGCCCTGTCACAGGGGACCACAAGAATGAAGTTGCCAGGACCAGAGGCATCCTGTCCCACCCAGATAGGTTTCGGTTTAACTGTCTCTCATCTTGGTCCAGACTGACCCTCAGGAAGGTCTTCCTTAGCCACACACAGTGACATAACCCACTCATACCGTCTGAAAGGTTCTCACCGACCTGCTCCCACCCTTACGTTCTGTCTCCTTTCATTAGAGTGTAAGAGCCATGTCTGTCTTCTCTGCTGTGTTCCAAGATTTTAGCAGAGTAACTGTCCCATAAATATGTGTTTGAATGATATAAATGAATGAATGAAGCTAAAAGTCTTTTATGTTAACTGGTCTAGAATAATCCCTAAAATACCTTCCAATGTAATATTCTGTACTTCTGGGACGTTCAGTGATGTTTTCCAGGTTGTAAATATGTATAGCAATTTTTATAGCCGTAGAGACAAGTTACTCTCAGGAGCCAGGGGAATACATGTGTGTGTCTCCATTGGCCCCCAGCAGCCCCTTCCTAACCATCAGAGGTAACTGGGATGAAAATATGGTCATCCCAGGGGGCTTTGAATGGTTTTCATTAGTTTTCATTTTGCAATCTGAACAAATTATGTCACTGCTTCACACAGTTCTTCGTCATCAGATAAAGCCTCAATCGTCTCAACCATCTCATCTGTCACGAAACCAAAATACTCAAGAAATTCCACTTACCATTACCAGGTAAGGAGCCAGGAATCCCCATCTGGTCCCAGGAGGAGGGTCATGTCATGTGCTGCCTCATTAATGACCACTAGGAAACTCTCTGGCCTTCTGTTTTTGAAGCCCAGGGATGAGGCCCAAGAGAAGCTGGTGAATCCCAGCTGTCATATAATTGAACGGCATTGTTCTTCCTGAAGTTTATAGGTTAAGGGTATTTGGGGATGGAAGCACGGACACGATTAGCTCATTTGGGAGGAAAGGTGGGTTGTTTCTAGCTGTTCTAATTTCATGACCACATCTAAGTTAACAATTATTAATACTTCTTAGTAGCAATTTATAGATAGATGACTTGGTGTTGAAAGTGCCACTAACTGATGAAATATGTGTCGGATGAGTTATTATCTCAACTGTCAACCCAGCCAGATTGCTGAGTGGGCTAAGGCTCTGGCAGGCGATTCGTTGACAAGGTCACTGTAAATTGGTAGTGGCTTACTTAAAAAATAATTAAAAATTTTAAAAAACCAGCGCCTGTGGCTCAAGTGGTTAAGGCGCCAGCCACATACACCTGAGCTGGCGGGTTCGAATCCAGCCCGGGCCCACCAAACAACAATGACAGCTGCAACCAAAAAATGACGGGGCATTGTGGCGGGCGCCTGTAGTCTCAAATACTTGGGAGGTTGAGGCAGGAGACTCACTTGAGCCCAGGAACTGGAGGTTGCTGTGAGCCGTGATGCCACAGCACTCTAACCAGGGGGACAACTTGAGGCTCTGTCTCAAAAAAAATAAATAAATAAATAGCCACGCATTATGGTGGACGTAGCTACTTGGGAGGCTGAGGGAAGAGACTGTCTTGAGCCCAGGAGTTAGAGGTTGCTGTGAGCTGTGACGTGCCACGGCACTCTACCGAGGGCGTTAATAGTGAGACTCTGTCTCAAAAAAAAAAAAAAAAAAAAAAAAAAACCCGGAGCCTCCAGTATTGGTGCTGTGAGCTGCTCATGTGTCCTTCTGGCCGTGGCTCCTCCCACTTCCTGCACATGGGTTTCGTCGAGCTGTCATCGGCCACCTACTATAGGACACCTGTCCACCCGGTCCCCTGCCTCTGGCACTGCCCTGTGCTTACTCCTGTCCCCACCTGGAAAACCCCTGGCCATCTGTCAGGCCCAGCTTAAGCCAAGGTGAAGCCAGGAGATGGTTTCTGTGCATTTCTCGGATGGAAACTTGAGGCTCAGAAAGGCACAGTCCTGTCGTCCTGATGTCAAGTCCGACCCGCCCCCTCGGCACCTGCCGGCTGTCCGTGCTGCTTGTAACAACTTGATTGCCAAATGCAGCCCGTGAACCCTGGCGTCCCTGGGCACCTGCCCAGAGCTGAGATGCTGCCTTTTATTTATTCAATAAATATTTAATCTTGAATGCACCTGGTTTGTGACAGAACAGAATAGAGGGTGGTGGGCGGGGCTGCTGCCCGGCTTCATTGCAAGGGGACTGTGTGATTTGGGGACACTGCCGTCTTATAGGAGAGACCGGGGCAGAGTCAGGTGAGTTGGAAGAGCCCAGTAGACATCAGCTGTCCTTGTTGTCACCAGGCCCTGTGCATCGGGGGCAGGACCACCGCGCCCCAGCCTCCCCCCCCATCTGCCTCCCTGGTCCTGTTTCGCACCGTCAGTGGCTCTGTCCTCACTCTGTGACCTGTGGGTGTCGGGACTGTGGCTTCATCACTTATTGGGGCTGTTCACTGGTTAAGGCCCAAACTGACACGAAATTCTTCTTCAGACCACAGTGGAATACCCTTTCTTAAGGCAATTCTCTAAAAGGACAAAAGAACACTATTACATGGTAGGGAAAAAATGACGAGCCCTAGTTGGGCTCATTATCCGTTGTGGCTGTTTAATGTGGGTTTTGGCGGCTTCTTCTGTGCAATACATTCAGCAAAGCCTTCTGATTTTTCTTCCCCTCTTACCTGGCTGCTGCCTCTGAGTCCTCACCGTGGATTTCTCCCCACCGAGCCCTCCCGGGTGACACCTCGGAGCTCCCTGATGTCCTCCTCTCTGTCACCAGGGCCTGCATGTCACAGCCAGCCCTGTGTTGATAATTCCCAGCCTGCTGTCTTCTGCCCAAGCCACCCGCCGTGGCCTCCAACTTATGTACCTAAGGACCCAGGGACAGCTTTCTTTAGACACATCCCAGGCATTGCAAACTCGAAATGTTCAAAATCAAACTCTCCGTTTCTATTTTCCTTCCCAAACCAAAAATCTTCCTCAACCGTCCTTGCCCCAATAAGTGGTAAGCTCTCATTCCCACCTTCCCTTCTTCTAACCAGTCCATTCCTGACTCCTTCCAAACACCTGGGATGATCCGTTTCTTCCCCGTGTCTCCAGCACAGAGCAGCCCCCGTCAATCTTTGCCTGAGCTGCTGCGGTGGCCGCCTAGGGACACCGACCATCCCCACACCCTGCCTTTCATCTAGAAGGAGCGACATTCCGGTCTCTTGCAGGAAAGGCTGCGAATGGGCCTCTGAGAGTGGCTGGAACACGGTCTCAGTCCCGCCTGTCCTGCAGGGTCACCAGTGAGCGTTTTCCCAGGGAAGCCTCTCCTGAGAACCAAAGGGGTTTTGTCTGGTTTAAATGTGTGTCGTTGTGCTCACCAGAGCCAAGGCACGCGTCCTACATTACCATTATGGAACAGGATGTCTCACCTCCACGCACTGCGCTCCGGTAGGGCGGGGCCCACATTATACTCATCTGACATTCCCCAGACACCCCGCTTGTCTAGTAAGTGCTCAGCACATTTGTTAAATGAATCGTATTTTTATTTTTGTTTTAGTTGTTTTTACTTGTTTTTTTTCTGCCTCTGTTCATACAAACTATGTACTTATAGAATATTTCCAGAGCGTATCTCTATTCTTTCAGTACTCTGAAAAATTAAGGCAAAAAAATTTTGCTATTCATTTTTTTCCCAGACGTTTAACAAATTGCACACTGGCTTCTAATAAAGGGACTCTGGTTTTGACAGGGTCAAGGCATGGTTGTCAGTAGAACTCTGACCAGCACTGACAGCCCCGTGTGGCGCTGAATGAACTCCCAGCATTATTACCTACTGAGCACGCTGTGAGACTCCACAGACACACACTCACCTCTTTTCATCAGTGCTAGAAAGGGGTCAGGTTTCATCTGGAGGCTTTAATCAATACAATGCGACCGTCCTTGGTGCAAAGCACAGCCGTGGGATTAAAGGGGACCGTAGCAGCACTGGAAGCTCATGTAGGGTTGACCACAGGAAAATGAACCAGAAATCAGAGCGAAGCGTTCAGTGAAGTATTGCCACTGATGCCATCGGCAATATCATTCCTGGTGTGTTTACAAACGCGTATTACTATTTTGTTTGTTTTACAGTTTCATAATCCCTTTTTCTTTATGGATTTTTTCATAATAATCCAACACAGTTTTCTTACCCAGCCCACATTTCAAGAAGGAATAAAATGATTTCTATACTCTTCTTCCACACTACGGTTGACTCTGGGTTGACAAGTTTCGATAGGAGATGGGCCCCCAGCCAGCTGAACCTTATCCTCTACAGAGACTGTACCCCAGTAAGGCAAGTCGACACTCACGGCTCCCAAAAGTAAAGACTCAGGATGCGGGCTCACTGAAATAACACGGGAAGAACTGACGGGGTCAGCCAACTCGTTCCACAGCTAATGTTTGCCAGTCCCAACAAGGGAGAAGAACCAGCTTCCTAGTGCCTTACGGAGCAAACGAGTCCTCCAGAACACCCAGTCAAATACAAGGTGTTTTATAAACGTGACTTCAGGCCACCATCATGGACCTTGCCTCTGCCTGGAATTTTACCACCAAGAGAAATACTAACGTTCTTCCAATTCTAACATTTCCTTTCAGCTCTTCATTCGTGATGAAAAACCCCAGTGTTCAAGACAGAGGTAAGAGCCTTCAATTAAGAATTATGAAATGAACGGGAAAGTCACCGTACACACCCTACCGTGTTCCTGTAAGGTGGCTTAGTCCCTGAGCTGATGCGTGTAGGTGTAATTACTCACTTTCATTGATAGATAGAGTTCCATTGTGTTCATATGACATGATTTTAATCCGTATTTAATTACGATCACATAGGTGGTTTCCAGTTTTTCCTCAAAGAACATTATTATGCCCCGAACACGAGCGTAGATGTCTTCCCGTGGACACAGTGTGACGATTTCTCTCTCTGTAAGAGTGGAATTGTTGCATCTTTTCGGTTGCCCTAGACATGTTTTCCTGAGTAAACATTTCAATCAATCTCACCAACACCTGCGAGTTTCTCTTCCTCCCCATCCTCTCCAAGAGTCGTTGTTGACAAACTTTAAGTTTTTCCCAGTCCAACAAGCATAAAATAAATTTATGTTAAGAAATATCCGTGAAATGGAGAAAATGAAATTGACCCCTTTGTAAAGGCAAAAATCAGAAGGGTCCCGTGTCTGTGGCGCATCTAAAGCATCGAGTAAAGACCCGTACAGGGTCGTTCGACTGTCAGGGCACATTAGGACTCAATTACTGTTCTTTGCCCACACAAGGCCTGTCGTGTTCATTTGTCTTTCTTTCTTCCGTCTTTACACCATAGAGACTCTGTGGTCAGGCCAAGGGTGTGATCTCTCTCTGTTGTGCCAGAAAGGAGGGTTTAGGGCTGAAGGAAGCAAAGCCCATGGCGTACCCGGGAAAGGGCGAGAGCCTGGTGGTCTTTGTCCCAATTCTGCCTCTCTCCCCACAACGCAGTCACTTTGAGCTGATTCATCTCTGGATCACCCGTGTGTAGTGATATTAAGCACTACCCCAATCTCTATTCTCCTATAATTCTGGATTCAGAAAGGCTTGGTTACACTCCCAAACGGTGACAATATTATTTCCTAGGCAATTCTCAACAAGCATAAAATAAATTTACGTTAAGAAATATCCATGAAATGGAGAAAATAAAACCGACCTCTTTGTAAAGGAAAAACTTAAAGTTTGTCAAAAACAACTCTTGGAGAGGATGGGGAGGAAGAGAAACTCACAGATGTTGGTGAGATTGATTGAAACGTTTATTCAGGAAAACATGTCTAGGGCAACTGTAAAGATGCAACAATTCCACTCTTACAGAGAGAGAAATTGTCTCGAGGCAATTTATTTGCCTTTTTTGTTTTTTATTTCAGTTCACTAATGGCTTCTTTTTTTTTTTTAAATATCTAGTTTTTTCTAATAAAATTATTTGTTAAGTTGTGTGTAAGCATAAATTACAACTGGGCCTTTGGGGGGAAATTACTTGGCGAACTTGTTCTTTTTGTTTGTTTTTTTCTATTTAACTTATTCTTGGAACACACTACAAATGCGTAACTGTTTCCAGTTGCTTTTTTTTTTTTTTTTTTTGCAGGTAAGACTTTTTAAATATTCAAGCAAGGCACTCAGAGTTAAAATAATAAATCAGTTGCCACAATATGACGAAAAAATTCATGATCTCTTAAACATCACTGTGTATGCCACACAGTCTAAGTGACAGGAAATGCTGATAATGGCCACGTTCTCCTCTCAAGCTTGTTCTTACTATTTCGAGCAGTGTTGAAAAGTTATTTATGGGCTCGGCGCCTATGGCTCAAGGGGCTAAGGCGCCAGCCACGTACACCTGAGCTGCTGGGTTCGAATCCAGCCAGGGCCCACCAGACAACAATGGTGGCTGCAACCAAAAAATAGCCGGGCATTGTGGCGGGCTCCTGTAGCCCCAGCTACTTGGAAGGCAGAGACAGGAGACTCGCTTGAGCCCAGGAATTGGAGGTTGCTGTGAGCTGTAATGCCATGGCACTCTATACAGGGTGACAGCTTGAGGCTCTATCTCCAAAAATAAATAAATAAATAAATGTTATTTATGGTCATTTGAATAACAAGTCTCTACCTGCTGCTTCACTATGATTTAAAACAAAGGTTTTTTAGGGGGCTCGTTGTTTGTTTGTTTTGAGACAGAGTCTCACTTTGTCACCCTTGAGTGCTGTAGTGTCACAGCTCACAGCAGCCTCACACTCTTGGGCTTAAGAGATGCCTCAGCCTCCCAAGTAGCTGGGACTACAGGCGCCTGCCACAATGCCCAGCTATTTTTTTGTTTTTAGCAAGCCAGGGCCAGGTTTGCATGTGGCTGATGCCCTACCCACTTGAGCTATGGGCGCTACCTAAAGCAAAGTTCTAAGGTACATTCCGTTACATATGAGGGTAGCCCCGTTAGCTTTCTCTTGGTTGGGCTTAGCCTGGTATACCATTCTCTGTCCTTTGACTTGAGCTCTATTATTAGGCTTCAGCTGTGCAATTAACACATAACCAGAATTAAAACAACCTACATCTGATTTTTAAATGCTAAGTTTGCACTTTTGCTATTTGTTATAACTAATATTTTTAGATATGTTCTTATATTTTTGTGCCTAAAACATGCCCTGTTTAGTGTTGACTTCTTTTATTCTTTCCCTTTTTTTTTCCATCACCTATTGGATTTATCTCTTCTTTATTTTACTTTCTTTCTCTTTCTTGGAATTTATACCTTCTAATATTATTATTCTTTTGATTACCCTAAAGATTTTATTTATTATTTTTTAGAAGAAAGAAAGGGAAATTTATTACTTTGCCATCAAAGGAGGAAAAATGGCAGACTGTTCATCTCAAAATACCAATACTCAAAACAATTTTTTTTTTGAGACAGAGTCTCATCAGTCACCCTGGATAGAGTGCCAAGGCATCATCATAGCTCACAGCAACCTCAAACTCTTGGGTTTGAACAATCTTCTTCCCTCAGCCTCCCAAGTAGCTGGGACTGCAGGTGTGCACCACCACACCCGGCTAGTTTTTCTATTTATGGTAAAGATGGGGTCTCACTCTTGCTCAAGCTGGTCTCAACTCCTGAACTCAAGCAATCTACCCACCTCGGCCTCCCAGAATGCTGGGATTATAGGCGTGAGCCACTGTGCCCGGCAACTACAAACATTTTAAGTGAAAGAATGACAAAATTTTAAAAATCCAAAGTTCATATCTTCTTCCCAAACAACACAAAAAACATAAAATTCTTTAATTATGATAGATTATTTTGTATTTGAAAATTAAGCTTGTTTCCATGTAAAATAAAAGGAGGAATATCTGTAGCTTTATTCCTGTTCTTAAGGTCATAAATTGGTGGGTGCATGCAATTAACTTACTATGGTAAATGTAACTTTAAGTAATCAAACAGCTTCCTGCAACAAACATTTTGATATTCATAAGCTCTTAAAACAAACATTCTTAGGTACCATTAACATGAAATGTTCAACATATCAGGAGTACTGTGTGTTTTTCTTAGCAAACTGAGAGAGAAAATTATTTTTTTGGTGCTAAGAAGCAGAATAAATATAGATATAATCTAAATATTATGGTAACTGGCATATTTGCTACTGGTTTATTTAGTATTTCATCTCAAAAATTTACTGGTTCAAAAGAAGCCCATCCTTGCAAAGTTCTTGTTAAGCTGTTAACTGGAACTGTAGCTTTGGTTATATATTTTAGACTGAATTACAGCTGTAAACCTTACAATTCAGTCTTCACACTGATCACCTTTCTTCCATTTTATACGGCTTTTTCTTCCAGCATATTATTTACATATTGTTCTTATACCCTCAAGGTTTTTTTTTTTGTTTTTTTTTTGGAGACAGTTTCACTTTGTCGTCCTCAGTAGAGTGTTCTGGCGTCACAGCTCTCTGCAACCTCAAACTCTTGAGCTCAAGTGATTCTCTTGCCTCAGCCTCCCAAGTAGCTGGGCTTACAGGTGCCCAGCTGATTTTTTTAGAGATGGGGTCTAACTCTTGCTCAGGTTGGTATAGAACTTCTGAGCTCAGACAATCCACCCGCCTTCATCTCCCAGAGTGCTGGGATTACAGGCATGAGCCACAGCACCCGGCCTTACCCTCAAGGTTTTATGATTGTTTTAAACAATTAATCCTTGCTTAAAATTACCAGCATATTTACAAATGTTATGTTTGATATTCCTCCTTACAATTCTCACTCCATTTACTGAAGGACATGGAATGGAAGTATGTTACTTTGATTAAAGTAGGTGGAGAAAATACCACATCAAAATTCACCAGGTGCTAGTTCCTTAAACTCAGGTGCCGCATAAAATCCAAACTTCGTCAGTGAGCTTCTGTGTTCTGTTACTTTAAGACCCACTGACCTGCCTGGCACCCAGGTATGATTTGGCAGCATCCTGGATTGGTCACTCGGAAGAAAATGGTTCCCAGATGTGAGCAGATCTTCCAATGTCAACATATATTATTATGTAATTTTTTAAAAAATCACCTCCGCAGGTAGCACCACTGATCTCATCAGCAAAGTCTGACAATTGGGACTGTGCCGTGCCACGGCGGCATGCATGCAGAGCCTAATTTTATGACTGGCAAATCTATAAAGTAACAAGCTCATTTTGTTCATTTTTAACATCTGCCAAATGTCCAAGTCAGAATGACGACAATTTGTCTGACATTCTTTCGGGTTAAAAAAGTAATGTTTCATTTTTATAAAAAAAAAATTATTCCTTTGCTGTGACCTATGACACCACAGCACTCTACCAAGGGGTGATAAAGTGAGACTCTGTCTCCAAAAAAAAAAAAAAATTATTATTCTTTCAAGTTAAAAAACAAACAAGAAAATGTTCCCGAGTAAGGAACAAGTTCAGCATGTTTAAGAAGCTGAACAGAGTTCATTACGGCAGAGTGACAAGGACGAGGAGAAATGAGAAAGCTGGGGCCGTTCAGAGGCGTAGAGACAGAGGGAAGCGTTTAGATTTTCTTCCAGGAAGTCGCAGAAGGCGTTTTACCAGGCAGGGTTAGCAAAGTAAAAATTACATTTGTAAGAGTCCTTCGGGGACGCTGTAAGGGGTGAAGCCAGAGAGCAGACAGACGGGACTGGGGCCATGGGGTGGGTTGCCAGGGTGTAGACAAAGCCAGGAGAGATGGGCCACGCCCCACACTGGCTGCAAGGGTGGGTCTAAGCCAGTAAAGACACCGTATTCCAATATCAATCTGCTCTTCCCAGATCCCAAAGGAAGCGGGCAGCCCTCCTCTCCTCAGAGGGGCCAGCCACCATCCTGCGGGGGCCCTCGTGGAGACCCGCTGCCCTGTGACCACATGGGCTGGAGAAAACCCCTCCCTGCCAGGCCCAGTGAAGAGGTAAGCAAATGCCTCCTGCAGGGTCCGGCTACCCACACTTGGGCCTACATAGAGATTTACTGCATAAGGCTCAAAAGGGGATTATTTGTTTGGGTTTTAATTGTATTTCTTCCATTCTGGCTATGTATTGTGTTTTTAATATTTTTAAAAGCCTTTTCTTATTTAACGTATCATGTTGCTCTTGCACCAGCTTCTTTCACTTACATATCTCCAGATTTTCAGAGGGTTTTTTCCATTAATCCAAAAAATAGGAATAGACTTGTGTTTTATATTCACTGGCTGTTCACTAACCTCATGGGGGATTAAGTAGGGTTTACATGTTACAATCCTGTTTCCAACAAAAGATCCACATTCTACAGACTCGTTTCAGCTGAACAGTCCAGAGACCACAAATTGAATGGTCATTATGGACCAGCCAACGTGCGAGGGGTCGTGTTCCCTGCCCAGGAGACACAAAGAGGGCAGAGGTGCAAATGGAGGCAGATGCTCTCTTGTCTGTCCTCCATCTATTTTCCAGTATTTTCCTAAAACATGCTTGGTCCCCACAATTACTGCAGCCTCCCAGCATCAACCTCTCCTGGGAGGAGGGCCAGGTAGCCAAATATGTTACAAAGGAGGCCTCAATTGAGAAGCGACTTTTGAGGGAGGCAGAGAATGGTGGAGCTCCATAGGCAGAAAGGGTGAGGACTCGGAGGAGGTCCAGGCAGCAGGGCTGGTCCTTGCCAAGCCCTGATGCTGTGTGTCCAGAAAACAGCAAGCAGGTCTGGCTGGCCAGACCCGTGTCCTGAGGCAGGCAGGCAGCGGGAAGTGAGGCTGCAGAGTTAAGTTAGAGCTAGCTCATTCCTGTCCAGACAGTGTTCACATGCCCTTGGTCTGCCCATTATTATGTGGATTGAGTTTAAACTGGAAGGAACAGAGACTTGGATTGAGAGACCAAAAGCCTAATGCCATATCCCTAACTCTTGCCAGCCACGTGACAGATTTCTGAGCTCCTTTAGGGCCAACACTACATGGCATTGACTGGGATACTGAAAGGGTAAGGACTTTATCGGGGCTGGGCTCACAGGTGGGTGTGTAATTACACTGCTCGGAACCCTGTGAAGGAATTGCAGGTCCCTGGCATGTCCCCCCAACTCCCTTTCCTTCTCACTGTTACAGTAGATTTTACAGACAGAATAATTTAAAATCATTTGACATTGATATCAGCAAGGTATTATGGACAGAGAGGAAGGCTGACAGACTACAGCTCAAATCCCATCTCTGCCTCGTGTGACTCTGACAAAGTGGCGAGATGCTCTGTTTCTGCAC
This sequence comes from Perodicticus potto, assembly GCA_963574655.1. NCBI lineage: Eukaryota > Metazoa > Chordata > Mammalia > Primates > Lorisidae > Perodicticus > Perodicticus potto. Next base: position 61,572 of record CAUYRH010066347.1, on the reverse strand, counting down.
CTGCTCCGCCTCCTTGCTGTCTTTGGGATGACCAGGGCAGTGCAGGACTGTGGATGGCACCTCAGCAAGCTCTGGCAGATGCAGGTTCAGAAAGCGCGGATAGATGGGGCTGACCATCCGTCTGCGGGTGGTGCCAAAGGGCCTCCGTCCACCGATGGAGCGCGATTTCCAGTTGCTTCCCGTGACAGACTCTCTCAGTCCCCTCAATTCAGAATTTCCCAACTGCCGTTACTTTTTCGGTATCTAACTCCCCCAGCAGTCTGTGGGCTTCTCCAGGTACAGGGACTAAGTTTTATGTACTGAAAAGCCTGAATGTCTACTCTAAACTGTGATTGGACAATGGTGGAGTGAACGTAAATTGTGAATTAGTAAATAATTAGTACTTCCTGCCTTTGACCCTGAAATGTCAATCACTGCAGGCTGCCCAGAAGGAGTGGTACATTGGGAAACGCAGCCGCCAGGCAGCCGAGGCGGCACTAATGCAGGAGAACAAGGTAACGCCCTCTGTGAAGACCACAGTCGTCTTACGGTTGCTGCCTGTAGGTCACAGGGTGTGACAAGAGATTATAGAAGCTGCAATAGTCGGGCGAGGACACTGCAGCAGCGAACAATGCCAGATTCCAGTTGCTCAGCACAACGAAACCTTGTTTCTTGCTGACGTTAAAAGTTCAAGCCAGGTTTGGGTGGGTGAATCCAGGGTGCTGCAGGCCCCATCTGAAAGGGGTGCCTCTCCCACACACTCTGGCTCCTAACACAGCCTCTCAGAAATCACACACTTCACCTCTACCCACTTATCATTAACCACAAATGTCACAGGACCACATCTAACTTCAAAGTCAGCAAAAGTACAAACGTGCTATGTAACCAAAAGGAAAAAAGAACAGAAATGTGTGTAATAAGGTCAAAGGACTCCCACAACCATCATCCCAACATCTCTGCATGCAGAGAACTATCCTGAATGGCTCAGAAGTGACAGAAGGTCCCACAAGGCAGACGTAGCACGCCTGCCTCACTATGGGGCTTGGGTCACCACAACCTTTGCCAGGATCTGTGCTGAGGGCAAGTGATGTGAGAAAAAAACGTAAAGACTCAGTTATCTCAGGTGAAGATGACGGATGGAGCCTGTGACAGGTGCACACCGAGCCAGCAGGGCAGCCCCGGCCAATGCTCCCACAGTCTCTTTATTCAGTCAAAAACCAAAAATCATCTAGCACTCTGGGAGGCTGAGTCAGGTGAATTGCCTGAGCTCCCAAGTTGGAGACCAGCCTGAGCAAGAGTGAGACAGTCTCTAAAAATAGCCGGGCATTGTGGTGGGCACCTGTAGTCCCAGGTCCTTGGGAGGCTGAGGCAAGAGAATTACTTGAGCCCAAGAGTCTGAAGTTGCTGTGAGTATGACACCACAGCACTCTCGGACTGTGGTGGACAACTTAATGAGACTCTGTCTCAACCAAAAATCATATTGACACTATAAAGCACAACATCAGTTCAAATTATTCAAAGCAGGATGCCCCAAGTAATCATTAACAATAAAGGGAAACAGGCTCGGTGCCCATGGCTCAATGGGCTGGGGCGCCAGCCACGTACACCTGAGCTGGCGGGTTCAAATCCAGCCCAGACCCACCAAACAACAATGAACAATGGCCAGGCGTTGTGGCAGTTGCCTGTAGTCCAGCTACTTGGGAGGTGGAGGCAAAGAGACTCGCTTGAGCCCAGGAATTGGAGGTTGCTGTGAGCTGTGATGCCACGGCACTCTATCCAGGGTGACAGCTTGAGGCTCTGTCTAAAAAAAATAAAAATAAAAATAATAAAGGGAAACAAAGGAAAAGAAAACCATGCAGGCACACCACATGATTACAACATACAAACCCATGTGGGCACCACGTACAACATAGAAACCCATGTGGGCACACCATGTGATTGCAACATGGAAACCAGTGCATGTCCACCACGTGATTACAACATAGAAACCCAAGTGGGCACACCACATGATTACAACATAAACACCCATGCAGGCACACCACATGATTACAGCATAGACACCCAAGTGGGCACACCACGTGACTACAACATAGACACCCATGCAGGCACACCACATGATTACAACATAGAAACCCATGTGGGCACACCACATGATTACAACATAGACACCCATGCAGGCACACCATGTGATTACAACATAGAAACCCAAGTGGGCACACGACGTGACTACAACATAGACACCCATGCAGGCACACCACATGACTACCACATAGAAACCCATGTGGGCACACCACATGATTACAACATAAACACCCATGTGGGCACACCACATGACTACCACATAGAAACACATGCAGGTACCACGTGATTACAACATAGAACCCATGCGGGCACACCCCGTGATTACAACACACACTTTGCACATTGGCCTAATTGGCTTCAGTGGTTTCTGTCCCTACCTGAGCAGGACTCAGACGTGCTAATCTCTGGTTGCCAGGCATTCTGTTCTCAACCACAGGTAACAATCAGGCTGTCTGTGGCTCCAGAAGGGGGGTGTAGAATCTTGGACTCTGGTCAACAAGACCCCTGGAATCCTAGCCCTGAGCCTGGTGGGTGCCAGCCATCCTGCCCAGCACCCTGTTGCCAGCCTTGAGGGTGTGAGGATTTGGGCTCTGGTCCACAAGCTCTGCAGACATGCCCAGCTAAACTACACTACCACCCCCACCTCACCTCACCAGCATGATAGTCATCGCTGCATGAGGAAACCCAGAGATCAATGAACTGATAACTACATGATAGGTCTCCAATAAATTTTAGGAAAACCTAGCCCTCAGAATTGAAGTTGTAAAATTAAATTAAATTCGTTATATCTCAGGTGCTGTGGTGAACAGGCCATCTGAGTGGTCAGCAATGAGCCTGCTTCTGCCTCTCCCTAAGAAACGTCAGGAAAACAAGGTCTCAGTTGGAGGACTTCATATTTTCCTCTTGTTTGTCTCAGCTTTGTCAAAATGTGCTTCCGATTTGTGAAAGATAATTTAATTTTAAATGGCAGGATTGCCCAGATTCATTTTGGCAAATTTATTGCAGGTTTAACATGAGAAACCCCAAAGTTGACGATGAGTTTTGGCCTCCTCTCTTTTTCTGATCTTTGGTAATGTTTTGTGCTTGCATTCTGAGGGTTCATTATGGCCAAATGTATTTTAGGCAGAACAAGTTCCAGAAAATTCCTCAATTCTGTTTTTATATACTGGGAGTAAGAATTGGGGCTTGACTTTGGGTTATTTACTAACTGTGAAGCTTTAGGGGATTCACTTAAGCTCTTAGATCCTTATTCCCTTACCTTTAAAATGAGAATAAAATACGTCCCTCGACGTCACATAAAGAATGACCGAGACGACGTGTATAAAGTACCTTGAGGGCAACGCTGCAGACATCTCAGTTGCCAGCTCGTCATAGCCGACTACGGAGTTACCACACTACTTACGAATGTAGGATGTTTAAAGTACTGTCACATAGTATTATGTCTATAAAATCCATAAATATTGATTATGGGTAATGTATGATTAAAAATATTGTACATAACCTATAGAGAGAAATAATTGCAGATCATAATACTTACAGACGTAAATCGCACATAGCATCTCTACCTACCATATCTGCTCCTCAAGATCGTTTATAACCATTTGTACAGAGCGTTCAATCCAGCCTTTCTCTATGTGCCATCATGTAAAGGACACACCGTAGCCGCCACACTCCCCCGTCGCCTGGTTGGTGCAGTGCTCAGGAGGGCCCTGGCCTGGGGAGTGAATCTAGTTATTTACAACCCGTGTCCTCCTCTCAGCCCCCGGACCGTTGCCGCTGTTGACCCTCGCTCGGCGGCCCTCGCTCTCCACCCCTCGGCTTCTGCAGCCCTGAAGTTTCTGGGTTTCCATCTCTCAGACGTCCCTCATGCTTGTCCTGTCTCCCCCTCCCCTACACTGGCCTTCACCCTCAGGCTTCGCTTCCTCCCTCCCTGGGGGCCTCTCCTCTTACTTTGACATCAGTGACTTTGAAGCCTCCGCCTCTTACGGGAACACTGGTCCACCACTGTCATGTCCCCACACAGAGACCCAACTTGTTAGGAGAAAAGCTTCTCCTGCCCCAAGCCTACAATGTCTCTACAATAAGGCCTGAGCATCAGGCGGGCGGGGAGATGCCAACACTGGTGGGTGGAGAGGACCCTCCAGGGAAGGGCAGGAGCTGGGCTCTCCATGCAAACAGCAGCTGGGAGCCCAAAGCCCACAGTGTCTTCAGAAATGGAGTCGTGGCTGGAGCCAGGAGCGGGGGCAAGAGGCTACAGGGTGATGGGACGCTAGACAGTTAGTACTTTTATCTGTAGCTGTCACACTAAGACTGGGGACATTATGCTGAGGACAGTGGGGGATGATAGAAGATTTAGAAGAAAGCAGTGTCGTGACCCAACTGGTAAACTTCCCACAAAAGGACAAAACCCTATACCTGCCAACACTCAGTGAAAAGTTAGTGTGGTTTGCTGGAAACTAAAGCCATCCAGGTCTCCCACACGCACACAGGCGGGATGCGGCGTGCAGGAGACGGTGACCCTTATTCCTTTTGTTTCAGGATGGTACTTTCTTGGTCCGAGACTGTTCCACGAAATCCAAGGCAGAGCCCTACGTGTTGGTGGTGTTTTATGGCAATAAAGTCTACAATGTGAAAATCCGCTTCCTGGAGGGGAAGCGGCAGTTTGCCCTGGGGACGGGCCTCAGAGGAGATGAGGTGGGTGCACCTAACCGCTTGTCCAGGCTACCAGACACAAATCAAGGGTTTAGCAGATGCCACCCTGCCCCCTGCAGGTAGGAGAAAAGAGCACAGCCCTGGGGGAGGGTGCCATTGACCCTGCTGGCCCCATCCCCACACGTCTACACCACAGGGCCGGCAGCCAATCCTGACCCTTCCACAAACCCCTTAAGAAAACTCATTCTATAAGACACTAAATCTGACTCCTAGGAAGGCCCCAGGGAAGCCCGTGTCCCTGCCACCTTCCTTCTGGTCCCCACTGTGGATATTCCTGACATGTTTGCGACCCACGGGTGTATGTCCCTAGAATGGATGTGAACCCAGTCACAGCGTCTGGGCCATGTTGAGCAGGCCTGTCCCTACCACAGCCCTGCAATGGGAGGCTAGGTGAAAGAATAAATCAATTAAAATATTCATTAATAACCTTATAAATAAGTCAACTTTTACGTCCAGGGAGTCTATCTGATAATCTTTTTTTTTTTGAGACAGAGTCTCTCTTTGTCACTCCCAGTAGAGTGCAGTGGCATCACAACTCACAGCAACCTGAGACTCGAGCCCAAGCGATCCTCTTGCCTCAGCCTCCCAAGTAGCTGGGACTATAGGCGCCCACGACAATGCCGGGCTATTTGTGTATGTGTGGGTGTAGCAGGCCCGGACTGGGGTCAAACCCTCCAGCCCTGGAGCATGTGGCCAGTGCCCTAACCACTGAGCTCAGGCGCCCAGCCTGATAATCTTATTTTACGCATAATCCTCAACAGTTCTTTGCCATAATGCTCATTCCTATCTTAGATGTAGGAAAACTGAAGTTCAGAGAATTAAGTAAATGACCAGAGATTGAGAGGAAAAATGGCTCTTTAAACTCTTCTTTTGATGGATGGAAGGAAGGGAGGGAGAGAGGGCAGGAGAGAGGCATTAGTTCTGAGTCAACATTTACCAAGGATATAAGCTCAGGCCAGTCTCTTAACTTCTCTGGGCTTTAATTTCTTTCAATGTTCTTCTAAAGTCTAGACTTCTGTAACTCACTGATCCCCAATTAGCCTCTCTAGACCTCGTTTATATGTGAGTGTGGATTATGTGGCCAAAACTCACAGGCTGAAGTCCTAACCACCAGCACCTCAGATTGTGACTATGTCTAGAAACAGGGTCTTTAAAGAAGTGATTAAGGTGATATGAGCTCACCCCAATACAATATGACTGGTTTCTTTAAAACAGTGGTTCCCAACCTTCCTAATGCTGCTACCATTTAATGCAGTTCCTGCAGGTCACGACCCACAGGTTAAGAACTGCTGCTTTAAAGGAAGAGGTTAAGCCACAGACACACTCAGAGGGAAGGCCATGTAAGCACACAGGGAGAAGGCCACGTGAGCACACAGGGAGAAGGCCATGTGAGCACACAGGGAGAAGGCCACGTGAGCACACAGGGAGAAGGCCACGTGAGCACACAGGGAGAAGACCACCTGAGGACACAGGGAGAAGACCACATGAGGACACAGGGAGAAGGCCATGTGAGGACACAGGGAGAAGACCACCTGAGGACACAAGGAGAAGGCCACGTGAGCACACAGGGAGAAGGCCACGTGAGCACACAGGGAGAAGGCCACGTGAGCACACAGGGAGAAGGCCGTGTGAGCACACAGGGAGAAGGCCGTGTGAGGACACAGGGACAAGGCCACATGAAGAGGGAGAAGGCCACGTGAGCACACAGGGAGAAGGCCGCATGAGCACACAGGGAGAAGTAGCCTTCTGCAAGCCAAGGAGAGAGATCTCAGGAGAAACCAGCCCGGCCAGCACCTTGGCCTTGGACTTCCAGCCTCCAGACCTGTGTTGTTTAAGCCACATAGTCAGAGGCACTCAGTTATGACAACCTTAGCAAACTAGTACAGTACAAAACCAATTAACAGCACACAAACCTATGGTTAGCCTTCAATGGTATACATTGATTTAAGAAAAAAGAGTAAAAAAAGAATATATTTACTATGTTTTAAACTCTTTTTGAGAATAATTTAAATAATGATCTTTAAAAATTTTTAAGGCACACCTAAAATCCTCTCATGGCACGCCAGTTGAAAATCACTGACCTACATCTTCTCCCAGTTCGTAGAATTTCTCACTTTTGAGAAAGCATTATGTGATTTTTCATTTATTATTATTTTTTTGAGACAGAGTCTCACTCATTCTCCCCCAGTAGAGTGTCATGGCGCCATAGCTCACAGCAGCCTCAAGAGATCCTCCTGCCTCAGCCTCCTGAGTAGCTGGGACTACAGGTGCCTGCCAGAACACCTGGCTAGTTTTAGAGCCAGGGTCTCACTCTTGCTTAGGCTGGTCTCGAACCTGTGAGCTCAGGCAATCCACCTGCCTCGGCCTCCCAGAGTGCTGGGATCACAGGTGTGAGCCACCGCACCCGGCCTAATTATTTGATTTTCAAATGCTTGGGCTTAAGATTCTTTTTCCTTAGAGAATACAGGAAATGGACACTTGTGTGCCCTCACTGTTTAATTCACTCTCTTTGTGTCCTTGAAAAAGCTCTGGCCAGGACAGTCCCTGACCCCCAGCAACTGATAAGGAAACTGAGACCTGTAACACGGGGAAAGCTTTTTTTTTCCAACATGCCATATATATATTTTTTTTTATTATTTCAGGTTAATTTGAGGATACAAAGAATTGGGTTACGATGCTTGCATTTTTTTAGGCAGAGTCCCTCTTATAATTGTGTCCCGCTCCCAAGAAATATGCCGTACACCCTAACATTGTGCCCATTAAATGGGAGCACACTCACCCCCTCCCTCCTCCCTGCTCCCTGGTTCCCCCACCCCACACCTTGAGTTGATTTGAGTTTTTCTCTTGCATGAGTGTGTATCAGATCGTGTACTGACTTCATGTTGGTATTGAGTACATTGGATTCTCGCTCCTCCATCCTTGTGCTATTTTACTAAGAAGCCTGCCAACGCGCCACACTGTGGTCTGTGGATATAAGAGAGGAGGCGGCGTGACCATACAACATCCCGGTGGCACCATCAGACTGTCAGCCGGTTCCCTGGCAGTCTTGACAGTAAGGAGCGGCTCCCAGAACAGCTCATAGATTAGAGCACACCAGCGCGCCGTGAGAGGATCTTAGGTGTGCCGCGAAAATTTTTCAAGATCATTAATTAAATTATTTTTGAAACTTAATTTAAGTGTGCCATGGAAGTTTAACGATAGGTTCAAGTGTGACATAAAAAAGGTTGAAAAACCACGTGGATTAGACCTCGGCTTCCAGGTGAGCTGCTCTAGTTACTGTTACCAATGACCCCTTAGGGAATCAGTTGCCCGTTTTTAAAAGCACCTTTTGGAGCTCAGCACCTGAAGCTCAGCGGCTAGAGCACCAGCCACATACACGGGAGCTGGCGGCTTTGAACCCAGCCTGGGCCCGCCAAACAACAATAACAACTACAACCTAAAAATAGCCGAGCATTGTGGCAGGCGCCTGTAGTCCCAGCTACTTGGGAGGCTGAGACAAAAGAATCGCTAAAGCCCAAGAGTTTCAGGTTGCTGTGAGCTGTGACGGCACGGCACTCTACCCAGGGCAACAGCTTAGACTCTGTCTAAAAAAAAAAAAAAAAACACCTTTTGGGTTAATCTGGAATTTTCTCCTCCCTCACATCCCCTACCAAGAATTTCCTTTTCACCTATGTATGGAACACTTACATTTACATAGGTGAAACAATGAATCAAAGCTTTCATTAATAATCTAAATATATATAAACAGATCGATCAATGAGGAAGCAATCCAAGGCAGGACCCTGTGCTTTGGTGGTGTTGACGTGAGCAGCCGTCACTCTGTGCAGTTAACAATTATTAACTAACTTCATCTGCTGACTCCTGCCCTCTGAGGTAGATGGTGCCAAAACTTCCATGTAACAAATGGTGAAACTGAGCCACAGAAGTGCTAAGTATCCGGTCCGAGGTCATAGCTGGGATCCAGCATTCTCTGCAAAAACACTGACTCCCTCACATAGTCTGAGATAACGGCAGGCCTCAGCCCAACGAGCGCCCAACGAGCGCCTCCTGCTTGCAGCCATCACAGGTTGAATTGTAGCTGACGCTAAGTCAAGTCACACAGATCTTACTCTGTGCAGAGTTTCCAGGAGCTGCTTTCCTCTGAGGGCACTGGGCACTGGTGTAGCGTAAGACAGGCTGGGTCTTGTCTGTCACAGCCTGAGCCCTTTGCCTTGCTGAGGAAGAATCTTACATCTTTAAAAAAAAAAAAAAAGAAGAAGAAGAAGAAGAAGTTGATACAGCAAAGCTCTGCAAAGCCCAAGCCAGGGGTGGGCTACCGCGTCTGGTGCTCACATAAAGAAACAGCATCCTCATCGAGCTCAGTAGGAAAAGCTTAATGGGAAACAGCATTTCCAAGGATCATTTTCATTTTGTGTGGCTTTTTAGCTATCTTGCAAACTTCAGCATGCAGCCGGAAGGATGACGCAGCCACGCCCAGCTCGTGGGAGCTGTTCTGGGAGCGAGATGAGATGACGTGCACACAGGGGCAGACGCTACAGGCAGGTGCTTGGGAAGTAACAGTTATTAAACCAAGTGGCTTAAAACAACAGAAATATAGTCTTTCACTTTGCTGGAAGCTGAAGTCCAAAATGAAGGTGTGCACAGGCCTGCACTCCTGGAGGCTCCGGGAGAGGCTTCTGCCCGGCCCGGGTAGCTCCTGGTGGCTGTCGGCAACCCCTGCCTTCCTTGCTGTGGCCATCACAGTCTCTGCCTCTGTGCACTCACTGCCTCCTCCTCGTCTCTGGTTAAAACTCCCACAGCTTCTGTCTTACCAGGAAACACATGATTGTTCCTGGGGCCCAAAGAGTAACCTAGAATAAGCTCCCCTCTCAAGATCTTACCTTAACCCTACCATCTTCTGAAATAGTATTAACTCTCTGAGCATATCAGGTATCATCCATAGATTCTGGGGTGAGGAGGACATGGACATATTGATTGTAGGGGGCACTGTTCAGCCCCCTCTCCATCTACTCATTCATTGGTCAAGCATCAATTCTACACCTACAGATGCTGGACTCAATGTTCACCTGTGCCTGAGCAAGGTGAGGCTGCAGAACACAGCCCGGCCCAGTCCGGTGCCTGGGACCACTGCAGAGCGTCCACCTGCCCCGTCATCTGCCCTGCTTCTGAGCTTCCAAGCCGTGTTGGTCAGCACCTCCAGAAACTCTCACAGAAGGGAGCGATTTCAATTATCAGACCTCTCCATGCTCTGCAAATGTTAATAAGTTTCTGGAAATTATGATAAATGTTTATTTACTAAATCAAACTTTAAGGACTAGGAGACCAAGACAAACAGTTAAGCCATGGGTTTATTTATTTCTCACTCCCCTCGTCCGCTTCCTTCTCCCCCTTCTCTCTGGGCATCTATACTTTTCTCTTTTTCTCCTCTATCCAAACTTCAGGCCCGTGTGTGTGCCAGGGAGGAACCATCGCCTACAGTTCATATGCAGGATAAACACAAAAGGTTTAACAAGATTTTAAGATTTAATATTAGGGTGATATTGGCTGTCCCCCTAAAAAATAATTTAATATAAAAATAAGACCCTAATTGTAATCTTTTTAAAAAGTCTCTTCAGGCAGCGCCTGTGGCTCAGCAAGTAGAGCGCCAGCCCCATCTACTAAGGGTGGCGGGTTCAAACCCGGCCCTGGCCGAACTGCAAAAACAAAACAAAACAAAAAAAATAGCGGGGCTTTGTGGCGGGCACCTGTAGTCCCAGCTACGCGGGAGGCTAAGGCAAGAGAATCGCCTAAGCCCAGGAGCTGGAGGTTGCTGTAAGCTGTGTGACGCCACGGCACTCTACCAAGGGCCATAGAGTGAGATTCTGTCTCAAAAAAAAAAAACTCTTCAAGGCAATATTTCAGTATGGGTTCATTAAAAAGAACCACTAATAAGGAATGTCAAAATGATTAATTACACCAGCTCTGCTTCCTCCTATTTGTTAAAATGATAATTTCATGTAAAATGTCATTCATGTGACTTGGGGCCCATAGCTCAGTGAGCAGGGCACCAACCACATTTACAGGGCTGGCGGGTTCGAGCCTGGCCAGGGCCTGCTAAACAATGATGACAACTGCAACAAAAAAATAGCTGGGTATTGTGGTGGGCGCCTGTAGTCCCAGCTACTCGGGAGGCTGAGTCAAGAGGATCGCCTAAGCCCAAGAGTTGGAGGTTGCTGTGAGCTGTGATGCTACAGCACTCTACCGAGGGCGACACAGTGAGACTCCATCTCAAAAAAAAAAAGAAAAAGTCATTCATGTAGTAGATTATTGAAACAATTACTATTGAATTTATTATTTGAGGATTATCCTAACGAGAATACAAATCAAGCATTTCCCCTTTTGAAGACAAATACCAGAAAAGAAGATTTCCTCTTAGCAGAGAGGGTAGCCAAGTTTGTGGAAGAGTTTTCCACATGGAAACTTTCTTTTCATTAATCACATTTTGTTTTGGCAAGCACGAAGAAAGAGGAGGAAGACTCTGTCCTTAGTTTAAAGTTGGGAATGAAATATGGAAGTCTCTTTCTTCCTAAGGATTGTGGTAGCAGTCTATAAACGTCCCCGTGATTTTACTGCCCTCTTACGATGTCCTCAGCGGAGCGTCCCGAACGCAGCACTGTGCCTACGTCTCCTCGATTAATTCTCACAGCAAACCTCAGAGGTAGACCTTCATGTAACTCACATGTCCACGGACAGACAGCAGCGACACAGAGACTGTAAGAAACTTGCCCAAGTCGCACAAACAGTGGATGGAGAGACAGGCTTTGAACTCAGGCCTTTAGGCTTCAAACACCTTCCCTATGACCACTATAATTACGATCCCCTGAATAACAAGGACACTACCTCCCTTTAGCATCAGGTAAGAGCTCATATTCACGGTATGCCTCTTAGGATTGGCTACAGTCTGAACGTCCCACCTCCCCCAGTTTCTATGTTGAGATCCTGGCCCCAGGGTGATGGTATTAGGAGGTGGATCGGCGCCCTTGTAAGAGGCCCCAGGGAGGTGCCCAGCCCTTTCACCTTTGAGGACGCGGCGGGAAAGCCTGTCCACAAGGAAACCAGTCCTCACCACACACTGAGTGTGCCTGACCCTTGGTCTTGCAAGTCCCAGCCTGCCAAACCGCGGGAAATAAATCTCTGTTGTTTAGAAGTGACCCAATTTGGGTGATGACAGCCTGAACGTGCTGAGCCAGGCTTACACATGGTCACCTCACTGAAAACTCTGCCCCAGATCCAGGCTCAGAGGGGCCAAGTCAGTTACAAATTTAATCAACACTCTTTGGTGTTTAAAAGAAAAAAAAACAAAATACCAGAACCCAACTCAGATGAGCTTAGGTGGGAGGGGGAGTTGTGGACTCACGTAACCAGAAAGGACCAGGATGGGCTAGGTCTGGGGACAAATCATCATCAACTGACTGATGATCACCTTTCTTGCCCCAAATTTTCTGCACCTGGGGTGGAGACGAGACAGCAGGAAGCTGGAGGTGACTGTGGGAGTCATAGTTTCCCACCACTGCAATCTAGCGCTCCCCTGGCAGAAAAGATGTCTCCTCCCAGCAGCCACATGCAGCTGCCCAGGAAAACCCTAAGATCTGGTGAGGTTCTCTAGCCCTGAGCTGACAATTCTCACAGTGCATCTCCCTGAATCAAACTATTTATTCATATGGGAGATTATTCTCTCTGGCCCCAACAGAATGTCGTCTCCAGGAGACCTAGTCAGTCACATTCCCGGGTGGATATCCCTGAGGCCCTCCAACATTTCGCAGCTGGGATGTGCTTGGGCAGAGGAGGAGTAGACAAAATGAAATCAGAATCCAAGTAGCCCACCTCTGCCTCCCTTCCCTCAGCCTGTCGCCTCTATACTGGCCTCTGGAACAGCAGAGGCCACGAGCCATAGGCAAATTTGTGTAATAGAAATAACAGACATGGGTGGTGCCTGTGGCTCATCGAGTAGGGCGCCGGCCCCATACCAAAGGTGGTGGGTTCAAACCCGGCCTCGGCCGAACTGCAAAACAGAAAAATAGCCAGGCGTTGTGGCAGGCGCCTGTAGTCCCAGCTAGTCGGGAGGCTGAGGCAAGAGAATCGCCTAAGCCCAGGAGTTGGAGGTTGCTGTGAGCTGTGTGACGCCACGGCACTCTACTGAGGGAGACAAAGTGAGCCTCTGTCTCTACAAAAAAAAAAAAAAAAAGAAATAACAGACACATTTCCAGAAAAGTGAGGCTCTGTTGGAACAGAATCTTGGCCTTCTGGCAAAATAATCCACTTCTCTGACCTGAAATTCCCTTAGCTCTTCGGAACAGTAATTCTACCTGCCCTGCTCACCCCACAGGCTTTCGAAGGGGGTCAAAGTTGTCTTCAAACTTGGCAGGCAGGTTGAGCAAGCTCTTTCCTCTCCTCAACACTCTCCCTCAGGAGCTCGTCCAAAGTCAGCTCATCAGAGTCCCCACACAGGCTCATGTCTTCCCATCTGCACCTTGGCCTTGTCCACTTGTCCAGATGGCCCATGACATATAGCCCATTTCCAATTCTACATCCTCGACGAAGTGCTTCCTAACTCCTCTGAACCTAAAATAATCTTATTCTCCCTTAAATGGCCGTAGCACGTCGTTACCTGTACACCTCTACCGCCACCTCGTTATTTCACAAGAAGCCCAGGGAGCTAAACTGGCCAGGTGGCCCTTGGTTGTGACCGTTCTTTCTGTGCATACTAGACTCAGGTAGGACCAGAGGATTTTCTGGAAAGAAAGCTCACTGCAGGTGTTGCTAATTTACTAAATTCAAGCCTGGATCCTCTACATTTTGAAGGTCAGAGTAAGGTTCAGGAGGCAACAGGGAAGCCAGGAGCAGACTGTTGTGCAACTGGCCCAGCTGGGCCATGTAATGTGGGAAAGTTGCTGTTAACTACTGAGTGGAGCTCAAGCAACAGGGTCTGAACCACCCAGGGCACTCGGTGTGCAGGAAACTTAGGGACCTGCCATAGGGCTCCCCTGTGGCTCTCCTTTGTAAGTCACGTTGTCTTTCTTATCATTCATACTTCAAGAGCTTGTGTGCCACACCCTATAAAAAAATATTCTGAAATACCTTTGCAATACAAAGTTGTTAAATGGGTTCACCTCTTTCTTCTCTTAGCTGTTCTTTAACCTACAGACACAAAAGATATTTTAAAAATCTTTTTTTTTTCCTTGTTTCAGAAGTTCGATTCGGTGGAAGAAATCATTGAACACTACAAGTACTTTCCCATTATACTAATTGACGGGAAGGATAAGACGGGAAGCCACAGGGAGCAATGTTACCTAACTCAGCCACTCCCCCTCGCCAGACACTTGTCACCACCCTAGCTGGGACATCGGTTCAGTGGGTTCAATGCTTCCATCACTTTCCATTTATTTCAAAAGATTATTTTCTATGTCTTTCCAAGGAATGACTTTTTCAACTTTGTAGAAAAGAAAAATAGCCTATAACAGAAATCGGAAAATCAATCATGGTTTTGAAAGTTCTGCAAGAAGACAGTTCAGATATTTCTGACACATTTTATAATTGAGGAAAAGGCACCTCACTGGCCCGAATCTCCCGGTGACGTAGTTGTGACTATGACCATGGTCTTCATACGTAATTCTCCTCTCACTGTATATGTGCTTTACTGGATCTGGAATTGAATATTCAGTGATTTGGGTCTGGCATGCCCAGATTCCAAAGTGCTTTAATACTAATCCATGTTGAACTGTTATCTCATTTTTGGTTTAAAGGTGTTGATACCTAGCCTCAGTAAAGTAAGGAAATACTAGCTTTATCCAGTTATAATATCTGTGCATTCCAGATACTTCTTTTGGACTAAATAATTGCCATTCTGGGTAAATTTATATCTTCCTCATCTTTAATAATGGACTTTTGTATTATTTGTTTGGGGACCACATGTGTCTTCATCACTAGGCTCTGCTGTAGATGTCTGAAATAGAGCAGTGGGTAAGAGAGACACACAAATAAAGTACAAATAAGTAAGATAGCCTAAGTCAGTTTCCCATTAATTTGTTTTGTTTCCCGTTTAACACTTATGACCAAGTGTTTGTGGGTTGGGGTCAGCACTACGTATTTTAATGAAGTTCCTTTGACATAGCTTTGAAAAGTCCTAAACCAGTAACCTTAGTTTTTCCAAACTTACCTAATAGAAAATTCTCCCTCTCGTGATGTGTGTGTGACAGCATCACAAATCAATTAAACCTTCTGTTCTAACTAAAACCTTCTGTTCCATGGAGGAATCAAACGCACCACTGTCAAACATGGTGCATCGTCCTGTGCGTGTGTACACATACAAAGTGTACGTAAAACGGCCTATGCCGAACCCAGGAACCGATTAACAAACTGTTACATGTATACCAGGGAATACCATTCAGCCAGAGAAAGATGGAGACTCTGTACCTTTTCTATTAACCTGGATGGTGGTGAAGCACATTCTTCTTAGTAAAGTATCACAAGAGTGGAGAAGCAAGAATCCAGTGTACTCGATACTAACATGAAGCCAGGAGACCATCTAAGCCATGCTGATGTAAGAGAAGAAATTAAAGTTGGGGGTAGGATGGAGAAGTGGGGAGGAAAGGAGAACGGGGCGTGGAGCACCCCACTGAGTGGGCACAGAGTAAGGGTAAATGGCACAGCTCTTGGGTGCAGGACACGGCTACAAGAGGGACCTTACCTAACAAATACGAACACTGGTTGTTTACGTCCTACACTACTCGGAAATTTTTTTAAAAAGACAGTCTCTACCATGTAAGAATACATTATATCTGTGTATCTGTTTTCTTCTCCTAAGCAATATTTGTTGTAGGTAAGTGCTTTTATTTTTATTGAACATTGGCTTATCTAAAGTTGTGCTAACATAAGGGACAGCAAATACGTACTTATATGT
Source organism: Perodicticus potto (assembly GCA_963574655.1). Classification (NCBI taxonomy): domain Eukaryota; kingdom Metazoa; phylum Chordata; class Mammalia; order Primates; family Lorisidae; genus Perodicticus; species Perodicticus potto. The sequence goes on along the minus strand of CAUYRH010066347.1, from coordinate 45,860 downwards.
AACATTGTCTGCAGTTAAGCATTGAGAAGGGAATCAAAACATATTTCAATTTGGTTTTGAAATCGTATTCCTTGCAAATTTAGGAAATTTTTCTAGAAAAACTATTGACATTTGAGAACTATGCTAGATTTCTAGAATAAAGATAAATAAGACACAATCCCTGTGACTGACTCTTTCCCTTTCTGACTTACATTTTCCTCTTGTTTAAGAACTCTTTACCTATCCTAAGGCCAAAAAATTGTTAGATGAAAATGCAAGACTCAATTTGAAATTTGCTTTTTGCTTTGAGCTGTTGGTTTCTTGTGGAATGTGTTTTTGACCTCAAAGTCCCACAGGCAAGATGCAAATATTATAATCCTCTTAGTAGGGTGAGGTGACATCTCACGGGAGGTTTTAATTTGGACTTCCCTCAAGATTAGTGATGCCGAGCACTTCCTATACCTGCCGGCCACCATCAAAAACAAAGTGTCGGCAAAGATGTGGATGGACTGGAACCCCACGCACTGCTGGTGGAAATGTCAAATGATGCAGCCACTCTGGAAGAGTAGAGAACTTTCTCATAAAAATAAAACCCCACGTAGAACTGCCGTACCCAACAATCCCACTTCTGGGTTTAGATCCTAAAGAACTGAACTCAGGACCTGGAAGAGGTATCTGTACCTCCATGTTCACTCCAGCACTGTTCAGCAGAGCCAAGGTATGGAACAACCTAAGCGCCCATCAGCAGATGAACAAAGAAAACGCACCATCGACACACAGTGGAGAATGGTTCAGCCTTAATGACGAAGACAATCCCGCCCCCTGGACGGCCTGGGTGAAGCGGGAAGACACTGTGTGAGGTGAAGCACGGCAGCATGGAAGGACCAGTACACAAAACCCACTCACATGAAGCATCTCCAGTCGTCAACCCACAGATGAAGAGAATAGGGCAGTGGCTGCAGAGGCCAGGAGGGGAAACGAGTGTCACCGTTCAACAGGCGGGAGGTCTGGGTTACACTCGGTGAGTAAGTTCCAGAGATTGCTGAACAACAGTGTGCCTCAGTCAGCAACGATGTGGTGGACACTTAACACTTTGTTCAGAAGGCAGATCTCTTACTAAATGTTCTTACCACAAAAAAGGAAATTGGGGAAGGAGGAAATTTTTTTTTTTTTAGACAGAGACTCACTATGTCCCCCTGATAGAGTGCTATAGCATCACAGCTCACAGCAACCTCAAACTCTTGGGCTTAAGCGAGTCTATTGTCTCAGCCTCCCAAGTCCCTGGGACTACAGGCGCCCCCCACAACACCCAGCTATTTTTTTGTTGCAGTTGTCATTGTTGTTTTAGCAGGCCTGGGCTGAGTTCCAACCTGCCAGCCTTGGTGTACGTGTCCGGCACCCTACCCACTGGGCTATGGGCACTGCCCAGGAGAAAATTTTTGAAGGTCACGGGTATGTTTATTTTCTCAGCTGTAGTGATGGCTTCATGAGTATGCACATATGTTCAAACTCATTAAAAAGTACACATTAAATATGTCCACTTTTTCCTATATTAATTATACCTCAATGAAGCTGTTTTAAAGAAGGAGATACACTTGTTATCAAATCACATGATGCAGAACAGTAGGGAGAGTAGTTCTCTCTCCTACCCTCCCAGGCCCCCCCATTCTCCACCCCCTCACCCCCCACCCCTGCACCATCCCCCACTGCGGGGAGGATGCGTCAGGGAAAGTTCCCCAGAGGAGAGTCAGGCAGGCCTTGAAGGTGCTCCTGGGACGCAGGCTGGGTAAGTACTTCATGGGTCTACTTTTGAGTAGGCTTGTCTTACAGGTGTCTTCTAGGCCACCAGGAACCCAGCAGGAACTACCTGCAGTGGCCAGTGACTACAATAGTGGCAGGTCTGTGGAGAAAGGACAGGTGATTTATTAAGTGGCTCTGGGCAAACTGCTCACCATACAGAAAAAAAAATAAATAAATAACACAGTTATGTCTCCACATCATATATAAAAACACATTCCACAAGAAACCAACAGCTCAAAGCAGAAAGCAAACTTCAAATTGAATCTTGCATTTTCATCTAACAATTTTTTTGACTTTGGGATAGGTAAAGAGTTCTTAAACAAGATGAAAATGTAAGTCATAAAGGGAAAGAAACTCTTAGGAAAAAGTCTAAGTAGACTCCTCAGAGAAAGTAGAAGATATGTTGTGTTCGGAATGTGCAAGATTCTGTAGAAAGGGCACAACCAGAAGACAATGAAATAGTCTTGGAAATTATACAGATCTTGGAAGATAAAGTCAAATAAATCTTTCAGAGAGTAAACAGAAAAAAAGATAAAAAATATGAGCAGAGATTGAGTGATGTAGAAGATCAGTCCAGAAGTTCCAGTGTCTAAATAATAACATATTATTATCATTTTTTTTGAGACAGAGTCTCACCTTTTTGCCCTTGGTAGAGTGCAGTGACATCACAGCTCACAGCAACCTTAAACTCTTGGGCTCAAGCAATTCTCTTGCCTTGGCCTCCGGAGTAGGTGGGACTACAGGCGCCCACCACAACGCCTGGCTATTTTTAGAGATGGGGTATCGCTCTGAGCTCAGGCATTCCACCTGCCAGGCCCTACCAGAGTGCTGAATAATATTATAAAGATGATGACAAGGATGATAGAATTAGATAGTGTAAGAAAAACGAAAGTCAAACAAAGTTACCAAAAACAAATTCCAGAATTGAAAGTCTCTAGATTGAAAGGCTACATTCACTGCAATAAACATATAATATATATATACACACACACACACATATATTCACATCTAGATACAGCATCACAAATGATAAAGGGAAAAATCCAAAAGTCCCAGAGGGAAGAAGAGGTGATATTATAGTTTACTTACATAAAGGCGAGGGACACTGGCGTCAGAATTTTCATTCCTATCAGTCAGAGAAGACAAGAGAGTTATACGTCCAAAGGTTTGAAGAAATACTATTTTCAACCTAGAATAACACAGTGGCCAAATATGAGGGCCCTGGAAAGCCTCAGAAAAAAACTTATCCTCAACAGTACTCTTTCTTAGTAAGTTATCTGAGCTATTCTCTGGCACACACGCACACACAAAAGTAAGTAAACAAGACACAGGGAGCCCAGTACCCAAGGATTTAACACAGGAAAGAGAAAAGGAGTAAAACAAAATCATCGGTAGGTATCAGTGCAGACGAGAGCTGGAAGAAGGGGCAGTTCAGGGTGGTGGGGACATTTGGGAGAGGACAAGGGGAACTTTTTTAAACACCCCACTGAATAGAGGGGGTGTTTTAAACCTAATAACCACCTATTATTAGGTTTAATAATATATTTCTTTTCAGTAATGAAAAAAAAAACTGTAAGAAGAAAACATGAAATTCAGCACCTCCACAATAAAAAGTAGTCTTATAAGTTTATAATCACGATGAAGTAACTTTACTTTGACTTCCAGTTTTGCGATCCACGTAAATGCACAGGGCAGAAGATGCGTCCATCCTGGAAACTGCAGGAGAACCGGTGGGGGCAGGAGACGAGGAGAAGGGAAGGCCGAAGGAAGGGCCTGGGGCATCTTCATCTTTATCTTACCAAGCCAGCAGCAAGAAATGCTGTCTCCACAGTGGAAAAAAGAAGCTAAAGCGTTAATATATCACTTCAACTTGAAAAAGCAACCAAAAGATAAACAAAGAGAAAAATAATTGTACATGATAGTTCCATGGAACCAAAATGATGATTCATATCAAAGAAGCAATTCCGTGTCTGTCTTAGCAGAATAGAGAATTTCCCAATTTGATAAATCAAAAACAAAACATCACACACACGCCATGCAGCCATATGTAACTGATCGACCTGTTACACAGTTGAAGATGGAAAAGCAAAGTGAATTAAAAGCTTCCAGAGTCATATCTGCCTACTCTGCTATCTTCCATTCCACTTAATTTTTTAACCCTATGCATGTATGACCTTGAGAAAAAATCATCATTTATCAATACTTTAAGCATATGTGAAAATAAATGTCTCCCAAAGAACAATAAAATACTATGTAATTCATTATATTTACCAAAAAAATTAAGTTTTGGTATGAGAACAAAATTTGTATGAAATAGAAATCAAAATGCAAATTATACTATGCCACACTGAAAATGCACTGTTTTCAGGATTGGATATTTGGAACTCTGCATTTTTCCACATATAATTAACTGATTTTCGTATCTATAACTTCCGGGTTTTATTTCCAAATGATAAGAAAGAAATTCACATTGGTATTTGCAAGCACTTCTCTGTGAATAACAAATTTCTGATGTAGACAGTCTTTATTTCCGATAAACATAAGGCCAAATTAGATAAAATCATAATATTGGATATAATTTTCTTTTTTAATATGTTCCAATTGAGGAATCTTTTTTTTTTTGAGACAGACTCTCACTTTGTCACCCTCTGTAGAGTGCTGTAATGTCACAGCTCACAGCAACCTCAAATTCCTGAGTTCAAGCTATTCTCTTGTCTCAGCCTCCCAGGTATCTGGGACTACAGGTGCCCAGCACAACACCCGCTGTATTTTTAGAGACAGAGTCTCGCTCTGGCTCAGGCTGGTCTCAAACCTGTGAGTTCAGGGCAATCCACCCACCTCAATCTCCCAGAGTGCTAGGATTGCAGGCGTGAGCCACCGCACCCAGCCTACCTGAGGAATCTTCATATATTACATGTGAATCTGGGTCATATACCTGCAAGTCAGGTGGCTAGAAAAGCTCATCTTGAGGCTTCAAAATGCTGAAAAATTATAATTTTTTAACTCCCATTTTCTTGCATTTCAACATCTGCTTTCTCTTTGCCTTCTTGTTTTATATGTTAGTTATTGTGGAATTCCACCAAATAATACATAATTAAAGTGTTCAAAACTCCACAGCGCTGTTGATCACGTGAGGGAGTGATGTTCAGCTGAGTAAGCAGCCCGCCAGGTAAGTGCCCGGTTCTGAATACGCTTATCTGATCATCACAAGGCAGAGTGTTGGGCTATATCCAAGAATAGGGGAGGAAAGGCATGCTGAATATTTCTGTAAGCTCACCCTCCCCAGAGCTTTGTCATTCATGATGTTTATGAACCTCCCAGAATACTAGAAAGACTTTGTTGTGCCCAGGAATTCCCAAAGACCACACCATTCGCTAGCCGAATTAACAGACAAGTCCTTTATTGAAGAGCCAGCCGGTGACTGCCTCAGTATCCCAACATGAGGTTTCTGAGAGCAGCCCCCAGTCCTCAAGGTGCCAGGTTTTTAAGGCTTGGTCTGCATCATGGTTGGCACGCAGGCTGTCCAGGTGTATCCAAGTAGGGTAGCAAGCAAGTATTGTACAGAAGCAGAAATTTTTTTTTTTTTTTTTTTGCAGTTTTTGGCCGGGGCTGGGTTTGAACCCACAACCTCTGGCATATGGGGCCGGTGCCCTACTCAGAAGCAGAATTTTGTGATTAGTTATACGTCATACATTTTTGTTTTCATATTTTCCCCCTATACACCTTAGTTTCAGTACTTTCCCCACATACATTTTAGTTTCAGTGCTTTTCCCACCTGGTATTGTTTAAAAGTCAGTCAGGGAACAGTTGGTACCTCCCAGTCTGTTTCCCAGGGAGTTGGCCAAGCAAGAAATTTGGAGTGAACGAGAAGCAAGAATTAATCAGTACTTTTCCATCATCTTGGGAGTGAACCAGACTTTTTTTTTTTGAAAGCTTGCAGTCCGGAAATTTGCCAGGAGTTAACTAGTATTTTTACATTATAGCCTAGGCCTGCTGCCTTTCTTAGCGTAGGCCCACTAGGCCTATTTATCAAGAATAAATAAGAACAGCCTTTATTGTCTAGAAAATATTTCCAGTTAGCCAAGGCACATGGTAGGACCACAGTCCACTATTCTTTGTAGTTGGGTGTGGTCATGTGACTTGCTTTGACCATTTAAATGGGAAGGTCATTTGCCTCTTCTATTTGGAAATTTTAAGCCAATGATCAATTAAACCAAGCTCTTCTCCTCTCTGCCTTGGCAACTGGCAACATATCGTGCCAGCCTGGTTTCTGGAATGAAGCCAGCACAGAGCTGCGTCCTCAACCAACCTATGACAGTGTAAGTGAAAATAAACTTCTCTTTTTAAGCCATTCTAACTGATGCAATAGCTAAATCATACATGGCTCTCAGTATGCGCATCCGTAAGTCTTCTGTAAAAGTTAACTCATCTCATCCTCATAGCCGCCTTATGAGTCAGATATTATACCCATCATTTTCTCAAATGGCAAAATTCAAAGAGGAAAGAATGGATGAATAGTTAAGTGTTAATATTCAAACCCTGCGATTCCAAGTCTGCTTTCATGCTCTGGTAACTCAGATGACCGATTTTTCTCAAATTAGTAAATTAGTAACTCAACTGTCATGGGTGCCTATTACCTGCCAGGCCCCCTGCCTTAGGTACTGGAAATAAAGGGTAAACGAGACAGAAAATAGCTTACTTCATAGTGGAAGAGAATAAAAAGACCTAAGTAAATAAATGACAATTTCAGTTTATTTTGAAGAACTGAAAACACGGGAATGTGAACAAGTGCAATAGTTAGAAAGGCCTCTGAGAAGGCCGATTTTTGAGTTGAGACGAGGAAGAGGCGAGCAAGGGTCTCTCCGCAGTGCAGAGGGAGCTGGGAGGGGAAGGCAAGAGAAGGCCGGACAGGCGGGTCATCTGGCAGGACCGAAGGCTCCTGCAGGACACCGGAGCAGGCGAACAAAAGCATTAAGTCTGCTTGCTGGGAAGACACTCCTGGATGCGGCAGGATGGCTGAGAGGCGAGCGGACGCAGGTGGACGGGCCGGGGGCGGCCTAGACGTACCGACGGTGGAGGACGGGGTCTTCCTCCATTCCCACCCTTGCGAACCTGCTGGCGCCTGCGCAGTCCCAGCCGAGTTCGAGCACGGCCCACCCGAGTTCCTCCACGCGGGGTCCCGGCCCCACGCTGACTCCGCAGCCAGACGGCACGAAAGGCCCGCCACGCGCCTCTCCCTTCCCTCTCCGTCCCCTCGGGGAGGCCGGGCGGCGGCCCCCACCCTGCGCGCCCCGCGCAACCCGGGTCCAGGCGGAGCTGGGCCCGCTCTGTGCCGGGCGCCCTTGACGAGCAAAATCCACGAGGCGCGAGCCCCGGCGGGACCCACAGCCCGGGGGCGGTCACGCGCGTGGCCCTGTCGGGCTGAGAATATGGGCGGGCGACATCCCGCGAGCCATCCCGCCGCCGACCGGCCTCACCAAGCACAAGGAAAGGAAAGCGAAGCGGCACGTCCCCGGTCCCCGAAGGCGCGGGGTGGGCGCGGACGGAGCACCGGGCCGCGCCGGGCGCGCCGCGTAGAGCTCTACTCGCGCCGAGCCGACTGCGCCTGCGCGCAGCGACGCCAGGGACCGCGGGCCGTACTGCAGCGCGCCCGCCGCCCCCCTGGCGCCAGCGGCCGCGCATGCCCAGTGCGCGGCTCCCGCTCCCTGCGGCCCCGCCACGCGTTCCACGACCCCCGGGGCAGAGGGGCTGGGCCTGCTCCATCCGGAGGGCAGAGATGCCCGCAGCGCCACTGGGCTGGAAAGGGCGGCTACAGCGGGGTCCTGGCTTCAGCCCCGCGCCGGCACATGACAACCTCCGCAAAAGGTTGCTCAGTTATCTAGTTTCACAGTTGAGAAAACCGTGTCAGAGACTGGCAGTAACCGGCCGCGAACACACAGCTGGGAGAGACGGGCTGTGAGCGAGATCGGATTCCGGCGGAGATCCCAGCTTGAGTATCAGGGCTGTCAGTACCTGGGAGGCCTGCGTCCCCCCTTCACTAAGGCTCAAACATGAGCAAACGGAGGCTCAAAGAAGTTAGAAAAACTGGAAAGTTCTGAAATGTTTTAAAAAACATTTTCTTGGATGTACTATTTACGCTTAAAATCGTGAAGGGCATGAGATTGGCAAGCCTGTGCTCCCAACACTAGCACACAGTTGCTGGCCTGAGTGTTAGAGACCTGGCCCTTTCCCAAGGAATGAGGGTATTTTAATCAAGTAATATAATTAATGTTGGGGAGTGCTAGAGGCCAGGGAGAAAATAAAACTGGACAGTGCAGTATGGAAGAGAATAGAAAGCAAGAGAAAAGGGTGGTCGATCCATCACAGATGGCTCCAGAGGCCTTCCTCTGAGCCACACACTCCTCACTGCCAGAATTCAGAAAAGGACTCCCTGCCATCACACGGTTTGTAAGCGACTAGGATGATGTAAATCCACACTGCCCTTCCTTCTCTTCCTCAGAGAAGGAAGGGACCTCTGTACCCGCTGTGCCTTCTGTAGAACACCCTCTTCCATCCTCCTGTGACAGGTTCCTACCGAAGCTCAGGGCTCATCTTCAAAGTCCCCTTTAATGAGCTTGTAAAGGTTTGTGGTCTAGAACCCTCAACCACGTCAATGCTCCTTGAGGGCTGAGCCGTTCGTCTTTTGTTCCTCACTCTGCCCTCTGCACTGAAGCCTCACTCAGAGTTTCAAATAAATGAACCTTAGCTAATGATTCGAATCTCCTCTTTGACCTACATCTCGAGCAGTCATCACCAGGAGGTCTTACTAGGTACTTAGGCTGCTGTAACAAACAAAAACTAATTGTCTCACAGAGCTAGAGGGTAGTAGTCTAAAATCCCGGTGTTAACAGGACCAGGCTCCCTCTGAAACCTCTAGGAGAGGACCCTTTCTTGCCTTTTCCAGCCTGTCAGCGCTTGGCTTGTGGCTGCGAAACCCCACTTCCCGCCTGTCTTCCCTTGGGATGTTTTTTGTGTGTGTCTTTGTCCCAGTTGCCTTTCCTCTTCTTACAAGGACACTGGCTACATTAGATAAGGACCTCCCCTGATGACATCATCTGAATTACATCTCAAAAGACCCTATTTCCAAGTTAGGAAGGGGGAGTAAGATTCAACATATCTTTCTAGAAAACATAATTCAGCCCTTACTGGAGGTGATCCACAGAACAGACGCACGCAATTTCAGCAAACTAAGCTTGGGGGTCGGAAGATATGAGGAATGCCTTAAAGTGTAAGAAGCCAACAGTGGTTCACATTTCTGGGTGAACACTCCCTGCATCAAAAGACTCTTGGGGACAACACTCGAACCTTAAAGGTTTCTGCAGAAGTGGTTTCCTATCCCTGCTCAGCCTTTTCCAGGTTGTACACATCCCATTTGCAGACCCTCCACAAAGCATTTTGTCTCACTGGATTTGGGCTCCTGAAAAATATGAGAGTAACGTATTGGGCCCTTCCCATCTGCTAGTGACTGTGTGAGGTCTTGAGTGATTTCTCTCGCTCACGGCTTCTACCTTCCTGAACTGGGATTTATAACCTGTTTCTAACTCCAAAGAAAGTTCCAGGAAACCCAGAAGTACCCTTTCATCAATTCTATGTGAATTAAGTGAGCAGAACTGTGATGCATGAGTGGAAGTTACAGGAAGAGACAACGATTTGGACTAAAATTTAGGAAAACTCTATAATAACAAGACATTGGATTTCCCAATATTTAGAATGAACAGTTTTTTGTGATGTTTTTTGCCACTAGAGATTTTCAGGCAGCGGCCAGTTTAGATTCACAATGCCCATCCCAACCCTGCCCCACTCTTGTGAGAGATCTTGAACTCTCTGGCATATTCTCTCCGACATGAACTCTGCACATAAATGCGTTTTTCGGCAAGGTCCAGGAGCTTCTCTGAGCCCTGGGAGGAGCCACTCCCCTATCAGGACGAAAACGCACAGCAGTGCAGCACAGGGGGAAGGCCCCGCTGTCTGGGCTGACGTCCCATGGCCCAGCTCCTGGCATTTCAGTGGTGGTGGCCTACGCCGTCTTCCCGAACTCCTCTGCGTGCAGAAGTGCTGCTCAGCGGCCACTGTCCATGCATGCTGACCTCCAGCAGCCAACCAGAAAGTGCTGGAAGCCAGCCTCGCCCCTCCTCGTTCCAGAGCTTTGAAATAAACTTTTGGCTATTAATCCTGAATAAAGTGCATTTCCCGGTGACAATGCAGGAAAGCAGATTTATATTGTGGGAAGCAGCATCTCAAAGTTCGGCGGCCAGGGTGTAAAGGCGTCATTAGGCGGAGTGGGGATTCGAACCCTCGGGTCCAGCCCTTCTCCTGCATCGAAGCGCTCTCGCTTCGCTCACCCGCAGCGGGACTGCCCGCTTGACCAGGCCAGGCTAGAGGTCAGCTGCGCGGCCGCTCCTCCTCCGCAGGGGGTGTCCAAGCGCAGCCGGCCGAAGGCGGACGTCGCAGGCTGCGGTGAGATCGCGCGGGTGGAGCCCTGCGCGCTGGGGCCGAGAGGCCTGGCTTGGGGTCCCCCCACTCTCAGCCCGGCAGAAGCCTGGCGGCGGCGGGCGCCGCCTTAGAGACCTCAGGCGCCGGCCCCGCTCCAGCTGCGCCGCCGCGCTCAGTGCGCACGCGCGGCGCCGGCCGGACTCCGCCCCCCGGGTAGGGACCTACAGCGGGCGCGGCGGCCGTGGCGGCGGCGGCGGTGTAGACGCCCCTTCGCCGCGACCTGGCTCCGGGACCCGGCGGCGGTGAGTGGCGTAGGGCGAAGGCGCTGGGCCCGCGCGCCGGGTCGGAGCGCCAGGCGCACCCAGCGGGCGCGGGGCCGCGGCGGCGGGGGCCTGACCGGGCCGGGCCGGGGGGCGAGGCCGCGGGCCGGCGTCGTGGCGGGCGTCCCGGGGGGCCGGCCGCGGGCTTCCGCCGGGGCTGGGGGGCGGCGGGCGGGGGGCGCCCTCGGGCCGGGCGGGGCGAGGGGGAGGCCGCGGGCCGGGCGCGGCCCTTAGCAGGCCCGGGCCTCCCCGCGCCCCCCGCCGGCCTTTGTGCCGCCGCGGCCCCGCGGCTGGCCCGACGCGCGCGCGGGGCTCGGGGCGCGGGGCCGGGCCTGCTCCCGCCCCCCGCGCCTCAAACGCTGCCCGGGCCCCGAGGGCCGCTACCGTCGGCCCCAGCAGGAAGTGGCGTGGGGAGGCCATTTTTAAAGCCGCCTGCGGGCCTCGCAGCCCAACGTGGACGGTCTTTGGTTTTCTGCACTTGGAAGCGGTCCCCGGACGTCCCCGGGGGGACAGCGACGCAAGGTCGGTGTCCCCACGCCCCGCCTGCATAGCGGGCGCCGTCGGCGGGAGCGCGCCCACAATAAACTTGAGAACCAGGCTGGCATTGTTTTTCCTCGGAGCGCGCGAGTGTGACCGGCGATGCTCTTCCTTTGAGGACCTGGACATCTGCGGGGGTGGGGGAGGAGGAGCGGAGCTTGGATGGCGACGGCGTGAATTGTCCAGGTGTGATGTCATCCTCTGTGGGACCTCCCTGTCCCAGCCTGCCCTTTTTATCTAGTTGCCTTTGGAGTTTGGGGCTGTTTGAGGGCCAAAAAACTATGTAGGGTTCAAAGGAATGAAAGCCTCTTAGCTGGAAAGGGAAATCCAGAAGAGAGAATAAGAGAAAACATCACGTCTTTATAGAGAAGTTGGGTATTTAATGTGTCACATTTAAAAATATCCCCGACTTTAAAAACTGGGATAATGAATGATTTGTCAACGTAATATTAAAAAATTAATAAAGTGGAATAGGGCGCACGATATCCTGTTTAAAAGTAGAAATCTACAAGTAGAAATCTACACAGCTGAAACGTAATATGCTGTTAGAAATCACCAAGAGTTAAGACAAACTTTGATCTCCAGAATCTTTGCACTGCTGTCCTGTGGAAGAGCTTGGGAATGTATCTCTTAATCTATCTCTGAGTCACATATGCAAAGTTCAACCCAGGCGGAGTAATGCAGACGTTCTCTCGCGACATTTGGAAGGTTGAGAACCACTGCTAATGTGTGTTCATAATTGAAGATACCAGCCAGGGATGCAGAAAATATTGTCAGGGTTGTATACCGCAGTTTCCTTAAGTAGGATACAGATAGGGTGTTTGGTGTTTTAAATTGTATGATAATAATATTTTTAACCTTGGATATATATTTTTTTTTAAATGCTGTCTTGGATTAAATATAGCCTTTGAAAATACCACTTTTGTATGCATCCAGTTTTGTTATGCTGATAACATCCATTGCAAGTGCAGCTCAGAAACCACAAACAAAGGAGAGTGAGAGCTCTACTTTATTTATTGGGACTCCTCCCTGATGTGTTTTGCCAAACTTAAGAAGATTCGAGAAAGGCAAAATGGCAATTTAAAAAAAGAAAACACTTCAATCTCTGCAGGTCTGTTTGCCTTTAAGTAAGGGGATGTGGGCCAGTTTTTGTGCAACAAAGAACGGTGTCCTTATTGTCACTGTGAAGGCTGCCATTTCTTTCCTTCACTCTTTCAACCAGTAAGCATTTTAAGTGTCTTCCTTGGCCAAGCCCTTTGCTGTTGATAAACAAGGTCGTCCAGCAAGGGCTTTCCCAATCTTGATTTTTCTCAAACTGCCTGTTTTCTGCGTTTTCTTTGTTATGTAAACCCAGCCAACTGCAGTTTTCAGGATTCCTCCTAGGTAGAAAGCAGTGAGAGACCCATCCAGATGCATCTCACTGTGGGCTGGGGGGTGGGAGGCACTGGGGTCTCCTGGGAAGAATTTTAAACTATATCCCAGGAAAAGGGTGATCTGATTCATCAGGTCCTGTGAGTCCTGGGAATCCGTTTTGTTTTTGTTTTAAGGCTCCCTGAGTGACCTTGCCATACACCCCTGCTTGAGAAGTACTTCTGGGGCGCATTGCCCTTACTTTCAACACTCCCTGAGAAACCGAGGCTTTGCCTGTGCAGGACTCACACCCAGGTGTCTGGCTTCTGTGCAGCACCTGCTGCCGCCCAGAGTGCTGAGGGAAGAAGCCGACCAGGGCCCGAAGTTGGGAAATCCATGGCACTTGGCGCCTGAGGAGAGAAGGCCTGGAAAGGAAGAAAGACTCAATGGGACTTGTCACGTTTTTGTTTTATATCTGCAGCTCCAAGGCTCCAGGCAGGAAATGAGGAACAGTGATCAAGTGGCAACAGATCCTGACTGTCACTTCAGTTCTCACAGCAGGGTGGCAGGAAACAAAGAACTTAGATTGGACACTGGCTGCTGCTCTTCACCAATGCTGTGACCATAGAAAAGCTGTGTAATTTCTCCAGGCCTGTTATCTTGGAAGACGCAGATAGTTAAAGGCTGGCTTTGAGACTGATCAAGGTAACGTGCACCTGCTTGTGCAGGCCCTCCCCTCAACCCCTGACTTGGGCCAAGGTGCCCCAGGATTGACCAGCAGCCAGCCCCTGAGAGAGCACTCTTATCAGATCCCCGGTAGAGCTGGCAGAGCATCTCCCACCTCACTGAAACAACCTGCTCCTTCTCTCCATCTCTTGTTACATGTCTCAAAGATGGCTGCCCCTGGCAGGTGTAGGGTAAGACAGTTCTGGTTGGTGATCATTGTACTCACCACCCAGCAGTGTGCCAGGAACATTCAAGTTTCTAAGAATCTACAGAGTACATAAGTGCCATTGTATGCATTACAAGCAGGGTGGCCTTGTCCTGCCTACAAGCACCCAGAGGTAGGTTAGTTCTATGAAGTATTATACAGGGACATTGACGTCATGCTTGCTGTTCCTACATGCACCTGTAATATTGCGTGATAATCAGCCTATTAGAATCACCTAGGAAGCTTTTATTTCCCTGCCTGCCCCATAACCGCCCCAATATAACTGGAGTCTTTGGGTGATGGAGGCCAGGTATCATCATTTGTAAAGTTCCAAGATAGTTCCAGTGTATAGGGCATAACCAGCTGTCCCAGGGAGCTCCTTCAGGTGGGCCCCTATAGTCTGGGAGTCTGTGGCAAGAGAAGCACGTAAGTCCAAGAGTTTGAGGTTGCTGTGAGCTATGATGCCACAGCACTCTACCAAGGGTGAGACTCTTGTCTCAAAAAAATAATAATAAGTTTACTATCTTAAGCAGATAACAAGTTAGTTGCCCTAATGCAGCCAAAGTTAACCGCTGGTCTAGTAAAGGATATTTCTTCTGTTTTTGATTATACTTTTTATCAAACTCTTAATCCATTTCTTTTGTAATATTTGGTTTTTCCTTAAGGCAAATAAAAAGAGGCAGTAAAGCACAGACCTGAAGCCACTTGATGTGTTTCATGACATAGACTGTTGTAGTAATATTTCATTACCACCTTACTTTTAATCATATACGTACTATATGTATATTTTTAATAACTAACAAGCATATTTGCTGTTTCACTTCTTTTCACATAAGACACTTAAAGTTTTAGACTTTGAAGATTCTCTAGCATTGGTCATAGTCTTTCTTTTGGAAGACTTAAAACTGTTTAAGCCTATAAAATCCTTTGTTTGACGTGGACTCAGTTGATGTGCCCAAGTTGTGTTGTCAAGTCATTCCCCAAAGAAGTCCCAGCAGACAGTGTGGAGCCGACACCTCCCCTCCTCCCACGACTGAGCTCCTGTTGCTGTAGGCCTTTCCCCCACGACGTCCTTTTGGTAAGTTTACCAGTTTTCCTCTGGACATGACTGAATACTTCTCCACGTGAAGAAGTGTCAGAGAAATATGCTGACTTATATCCTGACCAAACATCTGTTCTTTACCACACATGAAGTTCCCTGCCACCTGCATGTGCCATTTCCATATTTGTCATCCATGAGCTTTGTGAGTTAGGCAGTAATATTCTCATTTTGTAAGTGAGGGAATTCACACTCAGACCTAGGTTTTTACCCTTGTTCTTTTTTTTTTTTTTTTTTTTTTTTTTTTTTTTTTGCAGTTTTTGGCCAGGGCTGGGCTTGAACCCGCCACCTCTGGCATATGGGGCCGGCACCCTACCCCTTTGAGCCACAGGCGCCACCCTTTACCCTTGTTTTTGATATCCCAAGGTCATTTAGTCTTTCCACTTTGTTACACTGAGCTGCTTTCACCCGGAAAGCAGCGGGATCAGATGAGGACTGTTGCCTGCAGACTTCTTGCCCCAGTCTGTTGTCCAAGCAGTACACTTGTTTTCAGAAAGAAACCTAGGATTCCCGAGGTGGTATGTTTGTCAGCAAAACTCAGAAGTGTTTTTTTTGTCATCTACATGGCAGTCAGTGCACTGCATTCACTTCTAAATGCAAGGTAGTTTGAAATAAAGATTATAATGCTTAATCGGCGTTCCTCCCTGTTTAGACCTGTTTGCCCACTCAGTTCAGATTGGATTCCTTCTCAAGGGTCTGCAGAGGCTCTTACCGAGGCAGCAGTATTTCCTGTCACCCTACGGGGAAATACCGGCAGCGTACACGTCTGTGTTGATTTCTTTTCTTGCCCTGACCAGTTAATGCCTATGTGTTACTGGGCACTTTGGGATAGAATTGTTTTAAACTTTTGGTTACTCGGAAAAGATAGACAAACCTTTGCAATGACTAAAGAGACAGAAGAAAGGGAGGCGTAATTATCAGTGACTTTGCTAGTGGGGTGTTTCGCATACATTATCTAGGTTCTCCTAATCACCCTTGTAAGTTTGATGATAGTAAAGCCTGCTTCCTTGCTAGGCTGTACACAGAGAAAAATCCCTTGCCTAAGGACCCTGCAAATAAGGGTTCAAAGTTTGAAGTGCAAACTTTCCACCACTATTCCTTTTGCTCTTCGTGGGTGCAGCAGCTGCGTCCCTGCCCCCATAATGGATGTGGTAGAAGCCACATTCTGAGGGGGATTTCTAGGTCAGAATTTCTGGAAAGAGCTGCTTAAGTTGGTTCTCAGTCCAAAAAGGATGAGTGGGTGGCCTCACTCCGAGCCTGTGTGGCGCCTCATCAGCAAAGTGCGAGTGGTGCTCCTGTGCTGGATGGTCACTGCGCACGGGATGTGGCTGGACAGCCATCTGCCTTTGTTTTTACATTAACATCTAGCATGGAAACACATGTGTTTACCACAGGGACATGTCAAAATTTGGCGGAGCTTTGGGAGAAGTGGGTGAGGAAAAGGCAGTTCGAGAACGAGCTTATATGGAAACTTAAACCACAGTGAGTGCCCTTGTAGTTGGAGTCTCTTCTGTGGTGATTATGAGCAGCTGTTAGCCTGTTTGTCATGAAACCTAAGTGGGTGATTTTGCCCAGAGGTAGATTATCCTTCAGGTTATACAACCAGACAGACGTCATGGAGATGATAATCTCATGTGGCATTTAGTAGGCGCTGTAGAAGGAGCAGTTGTCAGCCGAGCAGCCTGTCTTTTAGCTCCTTTGTGTGATTGATGATGATTTATTAACAAATGGAAAATAATATTCTTAATAGCTTATGGTACGTCTGTAACTTATCTAAAAAGCACTTTTACTTACATTGTCCCATTTAAGCCTCAAGATAACTGGGGTGGGTACTGTTACTGTCTCATTTTACAGGTGAGTGATCAGTTTGCCTCCTGGGTCACACACCTAGAAAGTCTTATAATGGACTTTAAACCCTGTCATCTGACTCCAGAATCTCTGGCTTTAAATGTTATTTTACCACTAATTTCTCTTCTCATTCATTTGAACATTAGATGTTTCGAGCATTTAGAAGTCAAATGTTTCCCTCGTTCATGTTTTTTATGTCCTTAATGTCACTGACCTGGTTTCTTCCGAACTCAGTACTTACTTCTCTGAAGTCCCCGTAAGAAATGAGGGCAGTAAGCTCAGAATTAAAAAGAGAACCCACCAGCAGTGAATTCCATTAGGCTTTTCCTGGCCTTTCCATTGAAAGGAGACAAGACTCGGTACAGAGAGCACACGTGACGTCCCCGTCCCTTTGGGGCCTGGCAGGCATCTGCGGCTACTGCTATAGATACTACTCTGTTAAAGAAACGCTGTGTGTGCTGTTAGATAATTTTTGAAAAACAACAAATTAATATTAAATGGACATCTTATTTATTGTGCCATAAAGTTAATAGTTTCTGTGTTTTTGGAGAGCTCTCCTAAATTATCTAAAAGGATGTTTATGATTCTAGTCTTAGGAGGGCAAATGCAGAGGCTTTAGTGATATAAGCACTTTGAGTTTGGAAGACAGGTGGACACTGCCCTGAGGTTGACGTGGCCTATTGTGCCCTCACAGGCCAGGTGCACCTTTATCCATGGTGTCTTTTGGCAATCCATGGCCATCCCTCCCCTGGACAGTGACTTGCCAAGAGGACTTTGATTTCGTAGCTGGTTGTGCTTGGGTGTGGGCCACATGGAGGAAGTTTCATGGAGAGAACGATGGCCTGGGAGCCCGTTACTTAGGAGTGTCTGTGTGTGAACACCACTTCACACCATCTTCCTTTCTCTGCACTGCGCACCCATAGCCTTGTCTTGAAGCATTAACATCTGAGATACCTTTTTCCCGTCAATAGCCACACAAGTTGCAGAGCCCAAAGAGAATGTTACCGATTTTTTTTGATGAAACCTCACACTTTTTTCACCAGTAAAGTCACTTGCATTATTTTGAGAATAACTTAGAAGCCAAGAAAATATTTTCAAACCCAAGTGACATAATTCAGTCATGGCCCAGATGTCTTCCCTTCCCCGTAAACTGTATTTGCTAATCACAGCTTCCTGCTTCATATGGGGAGTTGTTTCTGTGGATTCTTAATTCACAGTAGTTGCTGAGACGGTTTTGCAGAGGCTCCCCTGAGAGGATGCTGCCTGCCCCTGCACTCTGGCTTGACTTGGTCCATTCTCTGTGGACTCTGCTCAGTCACAGAGCTGGCCACTCCTTGCTCGGACATGCTCTTACTGTCCAGTCTGTCTTAAAGTTTCAGGTCTTCAGTTTTAGGAAGAATGACACCCTTCAGTTTTTAAAGGGACTAAGAAAATAACAAATCTGAATTCTGTGACTTTTAAAGAATCTTGGAGGCTGGGGGAAAAAAATTGTCAGTAGAATCCTGGTTTGGGTGATTATTCAAGTAGAGGACTCCTGTTCCATGATTTATTTGAGAATTCCTTATGGTTAATATATAGGGTGGTATGTTGATATAGTCTGGAAGCAAGCTGTGCCAGCAAGTGGAGTTAGTTTCCCTCCCCCTCCCCTTCCCTTCCCCTCCCGCTCTCTCCCATCCCCCCACACACATAGGCAAATATTTTGAACAAAATGGAAGTAAGGACTGAAGGCCTGGCTGAGAGGTATACAGATTAACAATTTGTCTGCCAAGAAAGATTAGGTTTTTTGTAGCTTTAGAGTCAAGGTAGAGGAAAGCTGTAGTGAAGCTGACTTTCAGTTTCATTGATGAGTAAGTTGTTTGTAATGAGAACTCTGTGGACATAGCAGCCTGTGAGGGAAGGCGCTCTTCCTGCCCGTGGCAGTGTTAGCCTTATTAGCGCATAAGGGCATGGTCAGTTGGTGAAGATGTTTTAAGGATTCGAATGTTGCCGGAACTTCACCCAGTGATTTTGAAGGCTGGCTTTTCATGAAAATTGCCTAGGGTGCTTTTATAAACCACAGAGGTCTCCTCCCTTAGTAGCTTGGGGTAAGGCCTGGGAGTGTCCATTTTAGGTGTCGTTCTGAGCCTCCTTCAGGAAGGAGCCATCAGGCCCTTTCCCCTTATTTCCTGCCTTGGGCCTCGTGTCCTCCAGGCCTGTAGTGTCCTCGGGTCCTCGTGGATGAGAGTGCCAACATGACCATGGTGATGATAGTCTGTGATTTCAAGGATCGAAAGGGTCAGGCGGGGCTCAGAAAGGATCTAATTGAGCCTTTTTGCAAAACCAGACGAACGAACAGATGCAGACACTGGGTGAGCAGGAGTTCTGGTGGCCATTGCTGTCTCCTTCACTTGTCTCTGCGCATGTGGGAAGTCTGGTGTGTGTCACCTTCTCATGACTCCTGGAAGTTGCCTGCTGTCTATACAGAGCACAGAGGAGTGTGAAAGCCCTTGTCTTGTGTTTTTGCCAGTTTTTATCCAAAATGACTGTCCCCTGCCTAGGTGTATATTTGAATACTGAGGGCCTCGGGGACCCTCCATCACCTGAATATCTTGAGTATCACGTGCGCACTCACGCCAGGGCAAGACAGATGTGGCCCTAGAGGCCAGCATGGCAGCCTGGCATGCTGGAAATTGCCAGGAAAAGACAACACTGCAGAACATACAGCTTGTCAGCAGATGTGATGAGTTCCTTCAGTACTTTCAAAGCTGCCTTTGAAAGACAGGTTTTAGGACAGATCAGAATGTGTCCTTCCTCCTGACCCCCTGGAGGGCCTTTCTGCACTAGCCTTGTATGGCTTCTGGTCTCTCCAGGTCTCACGGTGCCTTGCCAGAGGCAGCTGCCAGTTCTCTTTGACATTATCCCCTGTTGCCGCAAGTGACTTGCAAGCACTGACAGGCACCTCTATGTGTGTCCTACACTCAGAGAAGGGTGTGGGACTCTCACAAGTGTCTCTTGTTGCCCACATGGCAGCTCTAGGAGAGCTTGCTCAAGTGGCCCTCAGTCTAACTACCAAGTAAAAAAATGGAGGCTCAAAAGATATAAGTGGTCTTTTAAAGGTCATGATAGGCTTTGGTGGATCCCAAACTAGAATTGTTTTTGTTTGACTCCTAGTTCTTTATGTTTAAAAACCTATCTTTAAAGATTATATAAAAATTTGTCACTAAGTTACATGAATCAGTACAGCCTGGAGGACACACTTGCTCTAGAAAATGTCTGTCACCTCTTCTGCCCAACTCCAGGCCATTTGCATTTATTGCCATTGTTTCGCGCCTTGTAGACTGTTGTCCTCACAGCAGTACAGGATGCTGAGATAGAAACTGGTGAGGTAGTGCCACTACCCTCCTGCCACGTCCCCTCAACAAGCCTGGGCCCCACCTCTCACTCTCCTGCCCCATCTTCACCCAGATGTCAGCTGGAAGTGAGACCTTCCCTGACTCCTCACCTGCCTCCCAGAGCTCCTCCCGCCTCCCCACTTCTGCCTGCACCTCACCTTGCAATGTTCTCTTCCAGTGGCCTCACACCATTGGATAAATGCGTGTGTCATCTGTCCCTTCTGCACTTTGTCCCCTGCCCTGAAGCATCAAGTGGTGCCTGACTCGGGCAGGTTGAAGGAGGGATCACTCCTCTTCCTCACACTGTCAGAATCTTTGCCTTCTTATCACTTGTGAGAGCAGATGGAGCGTATGAGCAAGAGAATTGGTGTCCATGCTAGAGTGAGCCGTACTGTAGAAACAAATGTGAACATCGGGCGAAACACTCTACAGCTCGATAACTCACACACTCAAAAGCTGAACTGACAGTATTCTGTATAAGATGTTTGTGAACTAAGAAATACATCTGTGAAATTGCTAGGATGTACTAACTGTCCCTTAAAAATAACTCCCACTGATCAAAGGCTATTCTGAGTGGCCGCTGTGGTGTCCTTGTTCTCATATAACCATATGCATGATTGGTCTACTAAGGTGATGGTTTTTAGAGGGCTGAGTGTGGAAATGTTTTCATTCAGGCCAGTTTGTCAGCTCGGTTGTGTCATGTGTTACTGGAACAAAGGGATCCAAGTTTGTGTGTCGAGAGTTTTTCAAAACCATTAAAATACAGGATAATGGCTTAACTAAACCCTAAGTTCTTACATTAATCAAGATTTATAATTTTGTTTTCCTTTAGTGTTTCTGGGAATGTCAGAAAACTGAAAGCAATCACATTTAGTGACCCTGCACCCCTGTGGCGCTATATCCAACAAAGATAAGTGTGTACCCAGCAAGCAACTGCCCCTCCTCCGGTCACAGTAACAAACTGTATTGAAGGATGTTTCCTGAGGATTGTATCATGTGAAGTCTTTCCAAATTTCAGTAAGCTCTTTTTAGAAATGCAGATAAAGAAAATGAAGGATATTGGACAGCAGTTATATGCAACACAAATGAATGGTGGGCACAATTCCTTGACCATGTCACCCAAACAGCCTGACAGTAGCGGAGCACCTCGACTGGATAGACAGGAAGTGCAAAGTCTTTTGTATCAAGGCTCAGAGGCAGAGGCTGCCCTGATGACCATTGCTACATGTGTGAAGTGCAAAAGCGTTCACAGAATCCCTCGTCAAGATTTGAAAAAGGCTATGGGGCAAAGCCAGAAGGAAGACATATATGTCTGCTTCAAATGCAGTCTGAGTGTGGCTCCTCCCAATTTCCATTTTGTGAACAATAATCCCAGTGCAGCTCATGTTGGAAATAAAATTGAAACCATTTCAAGTTCTATCAATAACAAATTTAAGGTGAGGAACTTTAAGCCAGGCAAATATTACTGTGATAAGTGTCGATTTTCCACAAAGGACCCTTTGCAGTTCAAAAAGCACACACTTCAACATGAAGAGATTAAATTTATTTGTTCTCACTGCAGCTACATTTCATATACGAAAGGAGAGTTTCAGAGGCACTTGGTGAAACACACAGGCATCTTCCCTTATCGGTGTGAGTACTGTGACTACGGTGCTATCAGAAATGATTATATTGTCAAACACAGGAAGAGAGTCCATGAGAGGGCCGGTGCGAAACAGCCACTCAAAACTACTGCCAAGCTGGAGCCAAAAAGAGCTGGCACTTCAAAACAAAACATGGAGCTCCTGAAAACTTCCAATCCAAGGACTACATTTCAAAATAAGTTGTCAGATCAGCTTTCAAGATTCTCTCTCCATGCAAATAAAGACAAAATGCACAATATCATGTTATTACCTGAACCAAAGGAATACCAAAAAGATGTAGTGTGCATCCCAAATAAAATGGCCCTGTCCGAGCAAAGTGAAGCCAACCTATTTGAGAACAAAAACGTTGAGGTGGAAGTGTTATCTCCCGCCAAGGAGCCTGTCCAGCCAGGTATGCCGCTCACAGTCGTGGCTCCAGCAGAACTGGTCGTGCCTGCAAACTGTTTAGCCCAGTTGGTAGATGTGAAGGTTGTCAATGGCACACAGCAGCTGGTTCTGAAACTGTTTCCACGGGAAGAAAATAATTGCCGTGAAGCTGGCAGGAGCAGTGGAGGTAATTTTGAGCATATGACTAAAGAGAAGGGTTCAGATGAACAAGAAAAAATAGATTCTGCAGGGAAAAAGTCCCTAACAATTGAAGAGAATGTTGGAAAACTCATAGGCATCAATCGTCTTCAGTCTTCAATTCAGAAACAACTTAGAAATGTGAAATGGGTAAGGTCTTACGATTTTTTCATGTCAAACTCTAATGTACACAACCATGGAGAATCCTTTCTCAATTCTGAAAGAGTTGAGGATTTCCAGAAAAAGAATAACTTATATCCACATAGAGCTTCACTTCATTCTGTTGCCTTAAAAGGTCGTTCACCAGCATCTGTTTTAAAAAACGGTATTTTCTGTGGGCTTGGAGCTGCATCAAACCCTTTTCCATATAAAGCTGCTGTTTCCTTTGCTGAAGGTGGAAGAAGGCTGTCCAGCGGCTCACAGCAGTTACTCCCTCTTGCCGCGCCACCTGCATCCGTCCCCTTCCCTAGAGAAAAGGGCTGGTTGCCCATAAGAGAAAATGACTTGGAGTCTAGATGTAAGATCAGCATTCCTGTAAGAATGGTTTCCTCTACTAGGAAGCTGGAAGAGAACCAGACAGAGGAAGAAAAGGCAGGTGCACATAGAAGCCAGGTGCCCTCTCAACAGAGAAGTGAGTATTTACACGTAAACGTAACCGGAGAAGACAGAATGAGGTCTCAGCAGTCTGGGGATAAGCCTTTGGAGTTAAAGAATTCTGAAAAGACAAGTGACACTTTTGATGGCCCGGTCATCTCATCAGTGTTTTCTCTAAGTTCTGGATCTGAAAATGTCCCTGAGGGCATTAAGTGGAATAGTTCAACATCCAAAATAAAGTCAATTGAACTGTTGCGCAGAAAGATCGCTCAGCTGATCGAGTCTTGCGGCAAGCCCTCATCTCTGGCTGCAAACAGTGCGCATCGCCGTTCTGCAGGGCAGGCCTCAAAGACAACTTCGAAAGCTGTCCCTGAAAATACTCAAGAAATGAATGTGTCATTCACTGGCCATGGTCATCCCACAGGTGCCCTCCAGAAACCTCAGAATGACGGTGGTGTTGCTGGTCATGGACACCTTGCTTGTCAGCAGATACATCCACAGCAGTTGGTCAGCGGCATCGATGGGAAACCTGAAAGAGAGACCAGGAAGCCTCACGTTGCTGCTCCAGTGTTGATCCCTAAAGGGGCAGTGTTGAGGGTTCTCAACTCCTCTGAGGACGCCCACATCATAGAGGCCACCTGCGAAGCACCTCCTGACACACCTTGCCATGAGACACAGTTAATAAAGCCTTTTCCCTCCTACCCTGTGAAACAGACAGACTCAGACATCCAGCCTTTGATGAGTGAAAGTGAGCCAAGAGACATGACCCAAAATCTTGAGACGTCTTTTCGGCTTAAACCAAGAAAAGAGAGCGCTGTCTCCGGCACCACCCCGAGAAAGACTGCTCTCATACATGGACTACAAGGGAGTGGCGAGTCAAGCAAGCAAGGGAGGCTGCTTCCCAGAAGTCTCCCTATAAGTAGAAATAAAACCAAACAAGTCAGCTTATCCAAGAGGAAAAACAAGATTCAGGCTGACCCCAGCCACTATCTCAAGGATCCTTCAATTTTTCAGGTTGCAAGACAACTTCGACTGGTAGCTGCTAAGCCAGATCAGCTAATTAAATGCCCCCGCCGGAACCAGCCAGTCATTGTATTAAACCATCCTGATGTGGACTCCCCAGAAGTGACCAATGTGATGAAGGTAATAAATAAGTACAAAGGCAACGTCCTCAAAGTTGTGTTATCAGAGAGGACTAGGTGCCAGCTAGGCATCAGACGGCACCACTTCCGGCTCACCTACCAGAACGTGGAGGAAGCCAATCAAATCCGAAGGCAAATGATGTTGAAAATGAAACTTAAAAAAGTTCATAAAAACAACTACCAGGTGGTGGATTCCTTGCCTGATGACTCCTCTCAGTGTATATTTAAGTGCTGGTTCTGTGGGCGACTGTATGAAGACCAGGAGGAGTGGATGAGTCATGGCCAGCGGCATTTGATAGAAGCGACCAGAGACTGGGACGTGCTGTCTTCCAAGGGCAAATAAGTACAAAATGGCTGCATGAAGCAAAGTGTTTTTCTTTTGGTTTATTCTGGTTTGGGGTCCCCTCCTTCCAGATTCATAGGAGAAATACAGACTGTAGAAACAAGAGGGTTCCTAATTCTTCAGATCTCTTGTAAGAAGATTGAGAGCTAGGCGTCTGAACCTGAGACATGAGACTGGATCTTCGAATGTATTTGATGTCCCCAAAATTGTGCACATGAGTTGATGTATATGCATTTTCCTGGAGAGAGGATTGAAACTTCAACAGATTTTCAGTGCGACCTGAGACCTCTTTGTTTAGCATCCCTTTTTCTTAGTAGAGACAGGTCTTTTGTCAGCATTCAGAGGGCAGCTGAGGCTGTTTTACACGTATTTTTATTATAAGTGCTACTGAAGAATTAAACCTGTTCTGGCGTGCACATCCACTTTGTTTTTGCTTTAACCTGTCTCCTGAATATTTGATTCATAATGAAATTATATTTTCTACTTTATTAACTGTCTCAAATTTGATTACTGAAAACTTTTTAATCCATCCCTCATTCTAGAATACTTGTGTTTCATAGAACACAGAGAATTTGCTTTTGGCCATTTTAAAGACTATTTCCAGGAACTTGCCTGAATTTCTTCAACAGCAGGTGTTAGGAGAAGAAAGATAACATTTTCAAGTATTTAGCTTTTGCTTTCTTCTAAAATACCTTGATTTATGACCAGTTCAGTAGGGAATGTGCCTTTTGGGAGGAAAAAAAAAGATGCTTATTATAGAAAGAAATCTAAAATTGAGTCTTTGTCCTTAGCACTCCCACATATATAAATCAAGTGACTGATTTAAAATATGAGGCAACAGACATCTTACAACATAGATGAAACTTGGGAATACATTCAAGGTGGGCTTGCAGTGCAAGTTATGAGAGGAGTTTAGCCTGACTGACCCTGTGGGTCCCAGACACTGCCCCCAGGGCAGGTCCTGGCTCAGCCTCCCACTCACTCCATCTTTCCTCCTGTGCCTTTGAGGCTCCTAAGGTTTTCCCTCTCAAAACTACTAGATACTGGCAGACGTCAACCAAATGCTAAAGTGGCAGGGCAGGGTCCCTGGCTTTCCTTGCTAGTTGGGATCTCCTTCTAGCCAGTCTTAGCCGCAGTCATGCCTTTCTGGCCCTGCCCCCTGCACAGGCTTCCTGAGCAGTGGGCATCTTGGCAGGCGCAGCTCAGGGCTGGGTTGTAGTCCTCACGTAACGTCAGCGCGGCAGCCTCCACACAACACAGGCAGCAGAGAGCCACCAGGAAGCCCAGCTCCAGTTTTCTTTGGGGGACTATTCCTGCCTTAGGGGACTTGCAGGGTGCAGTGAATGGAACTGGGGGGTTGTTACATCTGGAAAAACAAGACACCAGTGATTTCTATCTTCCTGGATAGTCAGTAGGAGACTTCCTTTTTATTTTTTTCCACATGGGAAAGTCTTAGATTATCCTGTGGTAGGTGGAGTGGATCCCTTTATAGTTGACTCTCATTGCAGATAATCAACATTTCTTATGTATCAATACATGATTGATTAAGTTGATTAATTGGTTCATTTTTATTGAAATTTAAAACTTGCATTTGCATATGTGTGTACACATAAATATTTTTTACCATATGAAAATTGCAGTAGCTAATTTTCTGATTTCCTATTTTATAATAAGTGGGCTAGATAAATGTAAAACGTTTTATATTCTAGAAATAATTTATTTTGGAAGCACATTTTTATAATGATCTGATCTCATTCTTAGAAAATGAAAGCACAGCAAGTGATGGGGTCTGCTTTCTACACGGAGAACGAACAGGAAGGGAAACCCTTGAGGGTCGTTTTATCACAGTGTTTAGTGCTTGTGCATTTCATGTGGTGCTTTTGGGGAAATGGATCTTGGATACCATTTCACTCAGAAAGAAGCATTCTGAAGTTTTATCCATGTTGTACACTTGTGCTCTTCCAGCATAGAAGAAAGTCCCCAAGATGTGGAGGAGAGAAGAAAAAGCTGTGATGTTCTGTTTTGATTTTTCTGTTTTTTTACCTTTTTTTTCCTCCTTCTATACCTCACCACTTAGTAGCTTTTTCTTGAGAATTGGCCATGAATCAGGTCAGTGTTAAGCGTCAACCTGAGATATTTACACTTTGTGCATCTTCTGTTTTTCATGTATTATCAGAAACACAGTTTACATACTTGGGGGTCTAATTTTGTGAGTAGAATATGTAGCAGAGCTTTTTGGGATTTTTAAAACTATCAGACCCTTGAAGAAATTGAAGTGTTCCTAGAATTCATAAAAATGGGAAAGCAAAAAGTAGCTGTCTTCCCTGAATACAGAGCTTTAGAAAATAGCTGAACATGAAGAACATATCATAAAACAAAAACATTTCAACAAGGAGGAAGCAGAGGCCGAGCTGTGTGAGCATCTGTGTGCTCCTAACCTTGATCTTGAAGAACCTCTGGTCACTACGTTTTGTTAGTACTACTAATAAAATGATTTTACAATTAACTTTTTTCTTTTTGTTTTTTAATTGTTGGGGATTCATTGAGGTACAAAGAACCAGGTTACATTGATTGCATTTGTTAGGTAAAGTCCCTCTTATAATCGTGTCCTGCCCCCAAAAGTTGTGTCACACACCGTGACCTCTACACTTATTTTTTAAAATAGTTGGGGGGAATCAGAAAAAGGAACTTGTTATATTTATGATATAGACAAATAGACTAAAAAATTTAAAAAGAAACCACTGATTGAAAGTATACTCTAATTATACTTTAATCAAATTTTTATCCCTAGTCCAAAACATTTTGTGAGCCCTGATTGTGGACCAAGGGGTGTTTGTTGAACTAAGGTGACTACATTAAGTCTCAAAAGCTCCGTCCCTCTTTTCTTTTGACCATATTATATAAGCCATCCCAGGAAATGAAGGCATGATCCTGCTCAGCCTTGGGAATAAGTTTTAAATTCATAAATGCCTGTCTGAGCAGAGAACAAAACTTTGTGTACCATGTGTTAAGCATTATTATAATTCCTGTGTTAACTGTGTGTGTCTGCTGCTCTGGTTTTGAAATATGTTTGTATATAGATATAGAAGTTGCGTAAATTTTGTTAAATAAAACAATTGTAAAATTTTCTCCTCCCTTTCATTTCAAATGTCTTACAAGGTGGCTGTCCACTACACACCATCGTGATGCCCTCAGTAAAGGCATTCTCACAACAGTCATTTTCAATGCTACCAAGGTATATTTTGAATTAGATGAACTACTGGTTAGCTATGCAGACCCTGATAGGAGGCCAGCTTACTGTCTTTTGCTTTAGCTTAAATGTACAAAAGGTGCTGCTCTGGAAAGCATTGATGATTTTCTTCCTCTGGTCAGTGGCCTCAGCAGAGAGAAAGTGTGAGGGCACTGAGCCTGCCTTTCACATAGGGCCTCAGGCAGGAGCAGGGCCTGGGTGGAAAGTCCCCATCAGTGATGAGCCCCAGTTTGCGTGAGTGAAGCCACCATTGCTGACGTCATCTCTTCAAATATCACTGAGCTTCGGCACGCAGTTTCACGTATGTTTGGGCGGAAGGAATGTGAGGATATTTAAAGAGTGTGCTTAATATCCTCATCTCACTCTCAGAGCCCAGCAAGTTAAAAAGGAATAGGAAGAAAATAGAACTTGAATTAAGGTCAGGAGTGGTGGCTCGTGCCTGTAATCCTACCACTCCAGGGGGCCGAGGCAGTTAGATTGCTTGAGCTCACGAGTTCAAGACCAGCCTGAGCAAAAGCAAGACCCCGTCTCTCGTAAAAATAGAAAAAAACGGAGGCAAGAGGATCACAAGCCCAAGTTGGAGGTTGCTGTGAGCTATGACACCATGGCACTCTACCCAGGGCAACAGCTTAGACTCTGTCTCAAAAAAAAAACTTTAAATACTGGCAGACCCTTTATGAAAAAGGAGTTGCTGAAGTTGAGCGATTTAGCCAATTTATTCCCTGAGTTAAATTGTGTCATCTTGAAATCAGCAGGATTCGCTTGTCACTTTTTTTTTTTTTTTTGCAGTTTTTGGCCAGGGCCAGGTTCGAACCCACTACCTCTGGTATATGGGGCTGGCACCCTACTCCCTGAGCCACAGTCGCCTCCCCACCTGTTGCTTTTGACAGTGGTTGTCATGGGAAAGCAGAGAGAAATAAGGCCTGAATGGGGTCTGTGCTTGGCATGGCCTTGGAGGGGTGGCGACAGGGTGTTCAGTGGACCAGGGAACGTGGGCAGAAAAGGCTGGGAAGTGACGGTCATTAATCCACACTGTTAATGGGGAACTTATATTAAGAGAACTGGGGCTCAGGAAAGAGCAGTAACACTGATCACCAGGTTTACAAGAAGGTGTGTAAGGGAGTGAGCTGCGTGGCTGGGCCGGAGTGCCCCTGCCACCCACAAGGCCCTCGGCTGTGTGCCGTGTGGCATCCGGCGTCTGCCACCTTCTGCAGGTCCTGACGTCCCTAGTGGGGATGAGACGCCACACTGAGGACTTACACTTAGTCTGGGGCAGTGCCTTCCAACAAAAACAGAATGTGAGCCGACTGTAGCCACGTTTTAAAAAATGCCCAAGCTGGTCTTGAGCTCCTGGTCTCAAGCGATCCTCCCCTGTAGCCTTGAAAAGTGCTGGAATTACAGGTGTAAGCCACTGCACCTGGCCTGAAATTTCTTCATATATCTATTCAGTTTATATAAACTATTTAAGCGAGTATTTTTCTTTTAAAATCCTAATGTAGTGTATTGCTTGAATAGATTTTTTCCTCATATTCTCTTTATATTCCTGGGATAAACCTTACTTTGTTGTGATCTTTCTATACATAGTACTGCTGAGTTAGTACATAATAGAAAATGTTACGTGAGTGAGATTGTTCTGTAATTTCCTCTCCAAACTACTTACACTTTTATTTTCATGATTGCACTATTATCAGTGAGTTGTGGCACTTGATGGACTGTTTCAGAGAGTAGAGAGGAGCTGGTCGTTGGTCAGATCTCACAGTAAGAACACCTTGGGGCTGTCTTTGGCAGAAGAGAGACAGGACTGGGGTCAGCAAGGGAGCGGGGTAAGAAAGTTAGAAAGGCTGATTGGATTTCTATGCTGATTATATATTTTTTTCAGATTTTCTATTTCTTCTTAAGTCAATTTTGCTACTCTATTCTGTTCACTATCCCTAGAAAAATACAAACAGCAGTCGTGTCCTTGACATACGACTGCCAGTTAGATGACACCCCTTTTCTTATTTGGCGGCACACAATCCACATGCATGGCCTTCGCCCCCTGCAGCCACTGGAGCAACATCACAGACTGGGCAGCTGACAGGTAGCAGAAATGTGCTCCTCACGGCCTGAAGGCTGGCAAGTCCAGGGTCAAGGTGCAGTAGAGTCTGTCTGGCGAGGGCCTCCTCCTGGTTCACGGAGGCTCCTTCTCCTTTCTGTGGCTGCTGTTGTAAGGACGCTGATCCTATTCATGAGGGCTCTGCTCACATTTAGGGGGCCAGGATTCCAGATAAAAAGTCCAGTATAGAAGAAGCTATGTCAACACTGAGCCCATAACAAATCAGAATAATCTGACAACAAAACTAAAATGTCCAGTGGTTCAAATACAGCCATGAGGCCAGGTGCAGTGGCTCACACCTGTATGTATCCCAGCACTCTGGGAAGCTGAGGCCAGAGGATCCTTTGAGCTCAGGAATTTGAGACCAACCTGAGCAAGAACAAGACCCCATCTGTACTAAAATAGAAAAGTAGCCAGGCATTGTGGCGGGCACCTGTAGTCCCAGCTCCTCAGGAGGCTGAGGTAAGAGGATCACTTATGCCCAAGAGTTTGAAGTTGCTGTGATGCTACAGCACTCTACCAAGGACAACAAAGACTCTGTCTCAAAAAAAAATAAATACGGCAAAGTTGTGACCACCCACATGTGAAGGCCAGTGCAGGGTGGATGGTGCTCACTCTGACCTCACCTTTGGGGTCACACATTTCAGATGGCAGAATAGAAAACAGGGAAGGAGGAACACTGGCTCTCTAATGCCTCAGCCAGGAGGTGACACAAACCATGTCCCCAACAGTCACTGGAGGAATTAGCTGTAGCTCAGCAGTTTGAACTAACTGAGGGAGAGGAGGAAGTGCAGCAGTACATAGAATACTTGATAAACAACTTGCTCCACTGATTGTGACTTTCAGAAAGGAACTCAGTCTTTCTGTGCCTCGATGCATGCATGCTAGCCCCAATTTTACAGCCAAAACATTTTATATCTGGCAGGATTATTGTGAGAACTGACAACAATCCCGGAATCTCAAACAGTCTTCAGTTGAATGTGTTTGCTAATCAATTAAACATCTTTCCTAGAGCAGCCACCAGCCATCTTGATAGAACCGTGAATATAACAGCAAGACCCTTGTCCTTGGTTGCCTAGAATTTGCCACTCAGGCGCCCCTGGGGCTAAGAGCGTGAGCATGACACCCTGTGAGAACCAAGGACTCCCCGGCCCCAGCCTGACCCCCTGGAGTGGAAGGTCCCAGTGAGTCAGATGCAGATGAGAGTTTTCCAAGCACTGACCAAGGACTCTGCTCCTGGTCTCTGCCTTTGTCTGGCATATCTTTTGTTTTCTTTCTCAAGAACACCTGCTCTGATCACCTCTCCCACCCCACCCCCACCTCCAGGGTAGGGATTAGGTGTTGCCATGGCATTGCTAGTGCTCTTAGAAAACAGGAGGAAAAGTGAAGTGCCTGTCTCGTGGAGAAGACAGCTGGTCCTGTTAACAGAGATGGCACCACCACGGGCAGTAACGGATGGTGATGAGAACAGAGAGCAGAAGGGCATACAGGGAAAGCCAAAGGGGAGACTGGAGGGTGGTGCTTGCACTGGGCACCTTGGGCTCTGAAACCCGGGTGGGGAACAAGCAAGCAGGAGGTGGTTACCATGCAGCTTCCTGGGAGCCAGGTCCACACTGCTCTCCAGGGCTCACACCTGTTTGCCGTGGCCATGATGTTACTGCCAGTTTGCTGTATTGCTGGGACTGAGGGTTGGGGCTCCTCAGGGCCATGCATAGGAGCTTGTGACTCACACTCAGAGGGCTTTGAGGGGCACCCACTTGCTGTGCTGTCATGAAAATGCACATAATGGCCCCTGAGATGCTGCACCCAGGGCCACATGTGGAAATCCTGAAGTCCTCCTTCCTAAAAACTGCTGGGGAGAGTATCTTATTTTTTCCTAACTTTCCAGTTCGCACTTTGAGCGCAGAACACCCAACCATGAATTCCTGTCTCACTTCAGAAACTAGAACGGACTGTGGAGCGGTGGGCTTCGGGTGGTCTCAGCCACGTGGGAAGGGCTGACCCTAACACATCTGTGGCTCTCGCCCCCACCATCAGCCCTGAGGACTGGGGGCCTGGAGACAATAAGGTAGTTTGACCCAGGGTATGGATCATGTAGGGGGTTTAAATCATCATTTATAATGAACTAGAACCAGCCGTTTTGTGGGGGAGGACCCCTGGAGAGCCCTAAGCTGGTCTCAAGGTTTTAAAAGCCACTAGCAGTCTGGGCAGGTGCTGCAGGGCACTCAGAAAGCTCCAATCTTACCTATCGTTCTGAATAACAGAAGCAATTTGACCCTTTAGAAAACTCCTATTCCAGTCTGCTATCCTACACCAGTTAGAACAGCTATTCAAAAAACAGCAGATGCTGGTAGCAATGTGGAGAAAAGGGAACTCTTCTACACCGTTCATGGCAATGTAAATTGTACAGCCATTATGGAAAACAGTACGGAGAATTCTCAGAAAACTAAAAGTACAGCCTCCAGGTGACCCACCAGTCCCCCGTGTGATCCATCAGTCTCCCTGTGACCCAGCGTCCCCCTGTGACCCATCAGTCTCCCCGTGACCCATCAGTCTCCTGTGACCCATCAGTCTCCCCGTGACCCATCAGTCTCCTGTGACCCATCAGTCTCCTGTGACCCATCAGTCTCCCCGTGACCCATCAGTCTCCCCGTGACCCAGCGTCTCCCCGTGACCCATCAGTCTCCCCGTGATCCATCAGTCCCTGTGACCCATCAGTCCCTGTGACCCATCAGTCCCTGTGACCCATCAGTCTCCCCATGACCCATCAGTCTCCCTGTGATCCATCAATCTCCCTGTGACCCATCAGTCCCCGTGACCCATCAGTCTCCCCGTGACCCATCAGTCTCCCTGTGATCCATCAGTCCCTGTGACCCATCAATCTCCCTGTGACCCATCAGTCCCTGTGACCCATCAGTCTCCCTGTGACCCATCAGTCTCCTATGACCCATCAGTCTCCCTGTGACCCATCAGTCTCCTATGACCCATCAGTCTCCCTGTGACCCATCAGTCTCCTGTGACCCATCAGTCTCCCCGTGACCCATCAGTCCCCCCGTCATCCATCAGTCTCCCTGTGACCCATCAGTCTCCTGTGTCCCATCTGTCTCCCTGTGACCCATCAGTCTCCCTATGACCCAGCAGTCTCCCTGTGACCCAGAAGTCTCCCTATGACCCATCAGTCTCCCTGTGACCCAGAAGTCTCCCTGAGACCCAGCAGTCTCCCTATGACCCATCAGTCTCCCTGAGACCCAGCAGTCTCCCTGTGACCCAGCAGTCTCCCTGAGATCCAGCAGTCTCCCTATGACCCAGCAGTCTCCCTATGACCCAGCAGTCTCCCTGTGACTGCGGCCCTGTTCATACCAGCAAAGATGGCATCAACCTAAGCACTGTCAGTGGATAGAGAAACTGTGGTACACACACAATGGGCTACTATTCAGCCATAAATAAGATCAAAATCCTGTCATTTGCAGCAGCATAGAGAAACTTAAGGTCATTAAGTGAAATAAGCCAGGTACAGGAAGATCAGTATCACATTTTCTCACTCATATGCATAGGTAAAAATTAGCCCCATGGAGGCAGAGAGTATGGTGACAATGACAGAGACCAGAGGCTGGGGCAGGTGTCACCTAGCACTCTGGGAGACTGGGGCGGGTGGTTTGCCTGAGCTCAGGAGTTTGAGACCACCTTGAGCAAGAGTTTAGACCCCGTCTCAAAAATTGGAAAAATTAGCCAGGTGTTGTGGCAGGCTCCTATATCCCAGCTACTCAGGAGGCTGAGGCAGGAGGATCACCTGAACCCAAGAGTTTGAAGTTGCTGTGAGCTATGATGCCACAGTACTCAATTCAGGGTGACAAAGTGAGACTGTGTCTCCAAAAACAAAGAATGCTGTTTCTGGATGTATTGGGGGAAGCAGAGAGATGCAGTGATAAGGACATTCTAGACAAAGGAAACAGTGATGAAGACAGGAGGGTCCAACACCCACCGAGTCTGTTTCTGGACCATAATGTGGGGATCAGGGAGGAGCTGAAGGTCACCTGGGAGCCGTTTATGTACCAAGTGAAGAGGCGGGATGTTGTCCCGGGTAACAGGATCATAGATTTTGCAGGCAGCAACTGTTACTCTTGTGAACAGTCATTCCTTGAAAAATGATATTTATATTTATTAAACTGTCACATACAAGCACAAAGGATGTGAGGTGCGAACGTGACTATTCCAGGAATGGCAACTACACAGAAAGCTAGGGACCTGCTGTCATCCAGCTCCTACCTGCCCCCCCACCCCGGTGTGTTCCAGAGGAGGAGGCAGAGAGAGAAACATCGAGCCACACCTGCCGACCCCCGTGGGAGAAGGGGCCTGCAGTGAGGATTTGCATGTTCCTGGCTTATGAAAGCAGTGCTCCCACAAGCAGTCAGGGAGAACTGCAGGGCAGGGCCAGGCAGGTGGTGATGCCAGGCAAACTCCCCTGAAGGGTTGGATTCCCCACTTGAAGCCTGAGAACTGAGCGCTTTCCTCCTGAAGAGGAGACTCCAACTCCAGCGCCAGGAGCCCTTTGTGTGGTGTGGGCAACACAGGCATCTCCTGGGGAGAAAAGAGGCAAACATGAGCCACCTGAGCCACCAGAGAAAACACACATGCTGGGGAGACACACAGAAACTAAAGGTGCCAAGGCACCAAGGCGCCTGCACGGAGCACTGGCCGCGTCCGCCAAAGGAAGGGGAATGAGTCTTCACTGGAAACACTGCACAGGGTGTCTCTGCCCCTCCCCTACAGAGTGCAGAGTTCAGAGGGAAGGTTGCTACGGTTTCCCTAAATTAACATTCACCCAGAACAGACAACTTACTGTACAGCACAGATATTTTAGGACTTCACTTGACATGCATTTATGCAGTTACATCTGAGCTTCTGACCCACAGTTGAGAAGAACTGAGTAATAATCATTATTTTCAAAAAATAACTTTAATGGTCGGGCACAGTGGCTCATGCCTGTAATCTCAGCACTCCGGGAGGCCAAGGCTGGAGAATGGCTTGAGGTCAGGAGTTCAAGACCAGCCTGAGCAAGAATGAGACCCCGTCTCTACTAAAAACAGAACACTAGCCAGATGAGGTAGTGGTTACTCAAGAGACTGTGGCAGGAAGATCGCTTGAGCCCAAGAGTCTAAGGTTGCTGGGAGCTGGGCTGACACCACAGTGCTCTACCCAGGGCGACAGAGTGAGACTGTCTCAGAAACATAAATAAATAAATTAAACAACATCAGGGACTGGGCACAGGGACTCACACCTGTAATCTTAGCTCTTTGAAAGGAAGAGCTGGGAGGATCACCTGAGCTCAGGAGTTCAAGACCAGCCTGATCAAGAATGAGAGCCCATGTCTAACAAAACCAGAAAAAATATGAGGGTACAAATTTTTAGATTACATTGTTCTCACTTCCAGGGTAAAGTTCCGATTGTAAAAGAGCCCCTCTCCCCAGGGGTGTGTCACAAGTCCTCCCAAAGTGCACATTTGGTGAGATCCCACCACCTGCCCTCCCTCTCCCCTCTCCTTCTTCCCCCTGCCCTATTATTAGACTATATTTGTGTTTTATTGTTCATATGAGCATGTAAATGTAAAAACAGAAAAAATAGCCAGGCATGAGGTGTCCAGGTATGAGGGCACCTATAATCTCAACTACACACGAGGTTGAGGCAGAAGGATCACTTGAGCCCAGGAGTTTGAGATTGCTGTGAGCTATGATGCCACAGCACTCTAGCCTGGGGCAAAAGAGTGAGACTCTGTCCCCCCCACAAAAAAAAGAATAAAGTCAATATGCTGTGTCATAATAATATATACAGATAATTGGATAACTCTACTGCTACTAATAACAAACATATTCTGGGACCAGGAACACTCTAATGTGAATTTATTTGTTTATTCTTCCCGTCAACCCTCTAAAGTAGATACTCTTATAATATACCCACCTTACAGATCACGAGGCTGAAGCAGAAAGAGGATGAGCATCGTGTACAAGGGCACATACCTGCTGAGAGATGGCTCAGGTCCTCAACTTCAGAACACCTGTTTCCAGAGCGCCGGGTGTTCTCCCAGTTCTGCAAAGTGCGCCTGGGTGCAACAGGCCAGGAGTTAGAGACCTTCATTTGTGCTCTGAGACCAGCTGTTCCCTTACTGTGTAACTTTGAGTATTTTCAATTTTTGAGCAAATGAAAAACACAAGTGAGTTATCACCATTCTTTCTTGAGCATGAGCGTGTTCAGGTCAGCAGGTGCAGACCTGTTCTTCCAGGAAGATGAGGCCACTGGAACATATTAGAATGGCTATTAATTATTCTTTCCCTCATATTCACCATCCCCGTCTGAAAAAAACACCCCTCTTATCAGTGAATTTTGAGGACAATTGTGTACAAAGCACCCTACATAGACCTCTTGGGGAAAACAGTCTCCTTCTCTCGTGTTTAACATCATTTGTTGCTTCAGAGTCTTCAGATTGCAAAGAAAGGTCCCTTTGAAAATGGAAAACTCACCAGGCTATGAAACGCACCTTCACCTGCCTGATGAAGCTGATGCAATTTCCACGTAGACCTTAGTGAAGTTAACTCAACCTTAGGTGTGGGAAAGCTCTGGACAAATAGGTAAGAGTTTTTGAAATAACAGCTCTTGTTGAAAGGCCCCTCAAGCGTCCGTTTGACTCTCATTCACTGCCGGCTGTGTGTCACCTCTCTCTCGACACCACGGACTAGCACGGACAGTCAGGGAACACTGGAGCACACTTCCCTACTCAGCCTCCTGAGAATAGATGGACACAGGCAGGGCACCTGTGGAGAAGTGGTGATGCTGTGTGGACGCACGTCCACCACTCACAGATATTTCATAAGTCTGTTGTTGCCGCTGCTGTTGCAACCTGCTTCCCCGGTCTGTTAGGTTTCTCTGCTTCAAAGTCACTATTTTTCTTGTTGCAATCAGCAGACAATTTGTGGTGAGACACTGTCCTCCACAGCGTCCTTTGCTGACATTTGAACTCCAGCAGCTCCTCCATATTTACCAGTTGTTATTCTACTGTACAGACATTCCCCTCCCCCATGCACCCATTTAATTATTTGTGTGTGTACAGGTTTCGTATTCTTCCTCAATGTTGGACCAGTGGGCCCTCTGTGGGGACTCCATTCACAGTGGGTTGAATCTGCAGATGTGGAACCCACAGATACGGGGGTCTCCGGGGGCCTTGAGCGTCCTCAGATGTCGGCGTCCGCAGCAGGTCATGGGACCAGTGCCTGCAGACACCAGGGGACAGCAGGCATACGTGACCTTCATTTTATTTTGCTATTCAAATCTCCCAAGATTTGTCTAACGGGAATGTCCCAAGCTAGAATGCACACCCATCAGTACTTCTTTTTTTTTTTTTTTTTTGAGACAGAGCCTCAAGCTGTCACCCTGGGTAGAGTGCTGTAGCATCACAGCTCACAGCAACCTCCAATTCCTGGGCTCGAGCGAGTCTCCTGCCTCCACCTTCCAAGTAGCTGAGACTACAGGCGCCCACCACAACGCCAGGCCATTTTTTGGTTGCAGCCGTCATTGTTGTTTGGCGGGCCCGGGCTGGATTCGAACCCGCCAGCTCAGTTGTACGTGGCCTTAGCCGGTTGAGCCACAGGCGCTGAGCCCCATCAGTACTTCTTTACTTTCTTTTTTTTTTCTTTTTTAAGACCGCCCTGGATAGAGTGTCCTGGCAGCATAGCTCACAGCAACCTTCAACTCTTAGGCTCAAGCGATCCTCTTACCTCAGGTTTTTTTTTTTTCTCTCTTTTTAGTAGAGACAGGGCTTTGCTTTTGCTCAGGCTGGTCTCCAACTTGTGAGCTCAAGCTATCTACCCGCCTCTGCCTCCCAAAGTGCTAGGATTATAGGTGTGAGCTACCGAGCCCTGCCATTTAACTTTCTGGTTCAGGAAAATGCCCCAGGCTCATCTTATTCATCCCAAATCAGCCTTTCCCCATGATGACTTGATTTCCTTTAGTGTAGAGTGACATTTAGAAACCAAGATATGATGGAAGTTTGAGAGCCATTGTTCTAGAACAAAGGTAGGAAAACTTCCTCTTAAAGGGCCAGTTGTAAATATTTTAGCCATGCTTGTGGTCTCTGCCCTCTAGAACAAAAGCAACCACAGACAATACAAAAAGGAATGATCATAGCAGGTTCCAACAAAACTTTATTTACAAAAAGGCAGCTGGCCCAGGGAGTCAGGCTTGCTGACCCTGCACTAGAACCAGGAGCCAGGCCACCTGTAGCTGCAGTTAATGTGCTACAGTTGCTTTCATGCTCTGGGCGTCACTCAGAACTGGCAGCCTCTGAAGTCAACCCAGTAAGAGGGTTAGAGTGGTGTTTTCAAGCATGATTTATGCTCTTTTCAAATCCAAAAATCTTTAAAAAATAAATAAATAAATAAAAACAAATCAAAAAATCTTGCCTAATCTGGTCTTTTTGATTCATAGTGGAACGTGGATGCAAGCTGCCATAACCACTGTTCCCCTGAACCTTCACCCATGTGGCAGGCTGCTGAAACGTGCGGGAATTTCTCCCGTCCACAGGTGCCGCATGACTTATTAAGCTTCCACAATTCTGACTGTCCTCCGTTCTAGGTCGGGCTACTGCAAAGCCATTGACACAGTGGATCAGATGATATTCTGTGTAACAACCAGATGATACAGCAGCCATGGAACTACATTGCTACGGACAGCATTGTTAGAAAGAACATGATTCCCGGGGTTGAGACCCTAACTACGTATTACTGTCTGCCCCAGGAGAATGCAGACAGCTTTTGAATCTCTTTTCTGATGGGTTTGAAAAGAATGAGTTCACCAGACCAATAGCTATATACCAAGTGGAAGAAGCTATGTCATAATTACCTGCTATAATTATGAAACCACGGTATGTGATAGTTATGATGAGGCTACCAGTTGGTGGAGTTTACAGGAGCCTGATCGGTATAGGAAAAGGAGATAGAGCGGAGACCACCGACTTATGCCGTTAAAACCTTTGAGGGCGGCACTCCAGTGGCACTTACACCATTCCACCCCACACAATGTACAGTTACATACTTACTGTCTTGGTCTGGAGGTTGAGTAATCAAAGGCTTCCCCTTGGCTGTTCTTACTACATAGGTTCTACTCCACAGTTCAAGGACCCAGTGTGAGAATTCTGCCAGTTACTAGGTGTATCCATCCTGATTAGCCACAACGGTAGCAGGAAAATCAACACAGGTGGGTCCGAGAACACAGTGAGGCCCCCGCGAAACAGATTTCAGCCAGTGTTCTCTTTACCCTATGGTGGTGTGAAGGCTGTTTGACAGCCCCCCCCATGGTGTCCTATATACAAATCTCTTGAAAAATACAGGTACCTCCCTTTCCCCAGCAACAGATATCTTGATAAGAGGCCATGAGTTTCTATGAGGAAGGGTTAGAAAATAGTGAGTATAGGGTGGCGCCTGTGGCTCATCGAGTAGGGCGCCGGCTCCACATATCGAAGGTGGCAGGTTCCAACCCGGCCTTCTCGAACTGCAAAAATAGAAAAATAGCCGGGCATTGTGGCGGGGGCCTGTAGTCCCAGGTACTCGGGAGGCTGAGGCAAGAGAATCGCCTAAGCATAGGAGTTGGAGGTTGCTGTGAGCAGTGTGACGCCACGGCACTCTACTGAGGGCGACAAAGTGAGACTCTGTCTCTACAAAAAAAAAAAAAGAAAGAAAGAAAGAAAATAGTGAGTATAGATGCTGGAGATCTGCAGGTTCCTTCTGTTTAACCAATGACGCAACTCTGGAAATTAGAAAGGAATCCCGGCATTCCACCAAGACACCAGGAATCATTCTCAGCAATCCTCTTGATTACGTCTGCCCACTGCCTCACCCCACCTCCCCCGAACCCCGTGTCTGTCAGCCGTCCCCGTGGTGAGGCCGCTGGCTGTGAACAGGTGGCACAGCCTATTGCCTATGTCCATGTTGTGTCCACCTCACTTGGGACAGCTTATGCTGCCACCAGGCTCTGCTATTCCTCAAACCCCCTCCTCTGTGACACTAACCTGCCCAGTGCTGGGGCAGCCTGCTGTACAGTCAACACTGGCCAGCAGAGGACACTGCTGAGCTCCCTCAAAATGACTAAACTAACTGCTTCTCCAAACCAGGAAGGCCACCCAGTTAGGGCCCAACACAGGGCGGTGAGGGCTCTCCCCCAGTGGTGTAGTGCTTTACAAAATGACTTCTTTTCCTTCAGGGAGATATCCAGCAGGGGGGTTGCTGGATTGAGTGATGGGTCTACATTTATTTCTTTCGGGAATCTCCAAACTGTTTTACATGGAGGTTGCAATCAGTTTATCCCCACATCTCTCTAAAAAGCTTGGAATAGTCCCCTCAACTGACTGTAATTCTGCTCTATCTCAAGCCACTGAGACATTCCAGACTGACCTTAACTCTTCTGGTCCCCGCTCAATGCCAGCAGTTCCCTCTTGACCCCGGTTGCCTTGTCTGTGTCTGTGGAGAAACAGGGCAGTGGCTTCCTTCAGTCACATTCACGTCGTCACGTCGGGTGTTCCACACCCGCTTGCTGTGCCTCTCTGGGCTAGTCAAGTCAGGCTGCAGGCCAAAGTGCAGACAAAATTCCAGATGAACGACACTTTCTTAGAATAAGCAGGCTCTAGATACAAGACGGACATATTAAACTTAAAAGAAATTGTGCTTTTTGTCCAAAAATCAAAGTTCACTGGGTACCTGTAGTTTTATTTGCTAAATCTGAAAACTCTATGGAGAGGGCCTTTCACACACACGGCTTTGAAGCAAACAAATCAAAGGCAACAGGTTGCAGTGTGTTGGCTATGATTCCTCCAGATTTAGTATGGAGTTTAACTAGGAAACACTGCAGTAAAGACAGCTGCACACACACAGGCAGGGAAGTTTAGTTTCCTGTGGCCAGTAAGAGCTATGAACTTGAAAGGTGGGGCAAGAGCCCAGGTATTTATATCCTGGTCATATCAGGATGGTCCAGAGAAACAGCCAACAGAACATAGATGTTACACATACATGCATAAACAGAGATATGAGATTTCTCACAAGAGAATATAGATATTACACATATTTGCATAGACAGAGATATGTAAAGAGATTTCTCACAAGAGATTGGCTCACACAGTTACCGAGGGTAGAAGTTCCTCGGTCTGCTCTCTGCAATCTGAGGTCCCTGGGAAGTGGGCGGTGTGATTCATTCTGAGTTCAAAAGCCTGAGAAGCAGGGGACCCAGTGAGAACAGGAGAGGGCGGACACCCTCTGCAGGAAGAGAGCAAATTTGCCCTTCCCTTGCCTTTGTGGTCTATTCCGGGCTCTCCTCAGATTGGTCAACGCCTTACTCAGGGTGTTGATCCAGAAATTCCTTCTGAGACCCAGAAACAACACTTTACCCAGCCACCTGGGCATGTCGTAGGCCAGTCAAGTTCACATAAAATTACCCATCACACTAGTTCTACCACTCATTGGCCACGGGACCCTTGCCTCTCTGCACCTGTTTCTTCAGCTACAAAGTGAGACTATTAGAAGTTCCTACCTCATGAGTTGATATAAAGATTAAATGAGTTAATTCACATTAACACTTATGGATCAATACCTGGCAGAGTAAAGTCTTAATAAGTGGCAGCTGTTACTAGTATTTTTTTTTTTTTTTTTGAGACAGAGTCTCAAGCTGTCGCCCTGGGTAGAGTGCCATGGCATCACAGCTCACAGCAACCTCAAATTCCTGGGCTCAAGTGATTCTCCTGCCTATGCCTCCCAAGTAGCTGGGACTACAGGCACCTGCCACAATGCCCTGCTATTTTTTTTTTTGGTTGCAGCCGTCATTGTTGTTTGGCAGGCCCGGGCTGGATTCGAACCCACCACCTCAGGTGTATGTGGCTTGTGTCTTAGTTGCTTGAGCCACAGGCACTGAGCCTGTTACTAGTATTGTTGGTGTTCTGCATTTACACTCTGCTAGATCTGG
Organism: Perodicticus potto; assembly: GCA_963574655.1. Lineage (NCBI taxonomy): Eukaryota > Metazoa > Chordata > Mammalia > Primates > Lorisidae > Perodicticus > Perodicticus potto. The sequence continues at coordinate 4,528 of CAUYRH010066347.1, read as the reverse complement.
AAGCATCTCACCACCTAACTTCTTTTTTTTGTTTGTTTGTTTTTTCGAGACAGAGTCTCACTATGTCGCCCCCGGTAGAGTGCTATGATGTCACTGCTCACAGCAACCTCAAACTCTTGGGCTTAAGCGATTCTTTTGCCTCGGCCTCCCAAGTAGCTGGGACTACAGGGGCCTGCCACCATGCCTGGCTATTTTTCGTTGCGGTTGTCATTGTTTAGCAGGCCTAGGCTGGGTTTGAACTTGCCCAGCTGTATGTGGCTGGCACCATAACCATGATGCTATGGGCACTGAGCCTTGCCACCTAACTTCTTTCATTTCCTTTCCTCAAATCTCTGTGGGAGAATGGGGCTAATACAGAGTTTATTTCAGAGGTGCTAGTGAATTTTTAATTAACTTCTTTAATTTCTCCCCCACCTGAACTGCAACAAGTAATAGCTAAGATCTATTATATGTTTACTGTCACAGGTCCTGTGCTGAAAACCCAACATAGATTGTTTCATTAATTCTCACAAAACCCAAAACCTCAGAGGTGACCATCAATATCGTCCCAATGTTACGTGCTCGGGGACCAAGCTGCGGCACATAGCTGGGAAGCAGCCAAGCTCCGGCTGAGTCCAGCCCCGTGTTTCTCCCTGAGCCAATACTGCTGTTGGTTGTGCTTACACCGTGGCTCAGTCTATTCAAAACCTACCTGACCTCTAAAGTTAAGCTCTACTATTCCAAATAAGCCAGCATGGCCTACGCAAGGCTATTTCGACCTCTTTGATGTCCTCAGTGGTTTTTTTTTCTTTTTCAGCTTGAAATCCTTGGAGATGTTTTTATTTATTAAATGCCATTATTAAAAATAGCACTTTCCATTTCTTACTACTTCCAATCCATTTCTCCTGGTTGTGAATCCAGGTAGCCTTGCAGCATTCTCAATCATGAAGAAAACGAAGTCAGATTTTCTTCTAGTTATCTTTCCTCTCAACATATCGTTTATCTCTGGAAACATATCTGCCAGAGAAATACAGAGAAACGTGCCTCCAGCAAGTGCAAATACAGTATTTGGAGCCAAACTTTTGCCCACGGAAATGCCAAGGGCAAGCCGGACACAGCAGGAACACGCAGAGAGGAAGGCGAGTAACAGGCTTGTGGGGGCTCATCCCTGCACGCAGTAGGGTCACAGAGTCCCCAGCTCTAAGGAGACTCCTCACACAGGGTATCCCGAGCCTTTCCATTTGGAGAGTGAAGTTAAAGGGACAAGAAATCAAGGAAGCAAACTGCTTTGTCTCAAAGGAATTGCCTTCCTCCTGGGACTCCAACCCCTGCCATTTTCCCACACGTACACACCAGAGGGCAGTGTTCAGCTAGCCTACATAAAGGTCCCGGGCTGCGCTCGCCTGGGGGTACACACAGCCGGCCGGTTCTGAACTGCGCTCTGGCCCCTGACAGCTTCTTGGGGTGCTCTGTAAACTTTGACTATCTTCAGAGGTGCCACCACATTACAAAAGCTGTCCTGAGAACCAAGGGAGACGGTGGGTGAACTTTATATATAGAGTAACAGGAAAGGTATCACATTGGAAGTCACAGCACCCAGAAACTGTGGGCCCACAACCAGAACCCCTACAGCTTAGTGTCGCCACATTATACTTCCGTGGACTGAAGGAATTTTAAAGAATATGGGGGTTTTCTTTCAATCTTCCTGTTAGATGAGAAACTCTTGCCCACTGGCCCACTTCTCTGTCCTCCACTATATGATCTGTGTTGCCATCCAATTACCAAAGTAACTTGTTCAGAAGGTATATGTGATTTTAAGTTCCAAATCATGTTTGCATTATAATAAAGCATTGCTCTGGTGAGAATTTTATTTAAAAATATCACAGAATTAGGTGCACTTTCAGACTGTAACCACTGGAGTGTAAAAAAGTGTACTGCCGGCTCGGTGCCTGTGGCTTAACAGGCTAAGGCGCCAGCCACGTACACCTGAGCTGGTGGGTTTGAATCCAGCCCGGGCCCGCCAAACAACAGTGACGGCTGCAACCCAAAAATGGCTGGGCGTTGTAGCGGGCGCCTGTAGTCCCAGCTGCTTGGGAGGCGGAGGCAGGAGACTCGCTTGAGCCCAGGAATTGGAGGTTGCTGTGAGCTGTGATGCCACAGCGCTCTATCCAGGGTGACAGCTTGAGGCTCTGTCTAAAAAAAAAAAAAAAAAAAAAGTGTACTGCCAAATAGCCTCGAAAATGGAGTGAGGAAATTGAGGTCAATTAAAGCGAGCAATGAAATGTACAATTTGTTGGACCAAATACCCACTGAGGGTGAGTTGTATGTATCCTAAAGTGACGATGAAGGTGAATTTGAAAATCCAGAAGGACATTTATGTTGAGATTTGGCTGATGAAACAGAAGATTTAGAAGGAGCTGCCAAGCACTGTGACAACCAAATAACAGCATGTGAAAATGATGAATTTGCAGGAAATGCAGAAACTGTTGGGTGTACACACCCGTACACCTCACCGGGTGTACAACACAGCTTCCGAATTTTCAGAAGAGGTTGGGCCAAAACATTCGTGGAGGAATAACATTGCCAGTAGAGGCTTTAGAGTCTTTATATCCCTCAGAAATTACTGGATATCACAGCGGTAAATGCCAGCATTATCTTCAAGGAGCCAAATCCAGAGGAGGGCATGAATCTCAGAGACTTTCCATGAGCTGTAATTGCAGGACTTGTAGGGGCACGGCTAGGTGCCCCGAGAATAGAATATCAGTAACTCGAGGCAATCCCTCCACACAGGAAACGTGTCTGCTCGGGGGCAACTGCAAGTCATGCAGTGAGCAGGACAGCTCAACCCACCCCACACAAGACAGGGGGGTCAGACACGGAACTGGACTCTGTGAGCAAGAACAAGAACCGTTTTGCTGACTGTCACAAAAAATGACAACAACTGGCTTCCCAGTGGTTTTGATGGGCAACCACATGCAGGATTAATTAGGCAAAAAGATTTTTGCTAAAAAGCTCTGTAAACATATTCCTTAACTGTATAAATTTAACATTATTAAAATGAAAAAATAGAGCATATATAGCACTTCTATTTCTTGGTAATCAAAGGGTTACTCTGTCTCGGCCTCTCACAGGGTGCGACAGTGAAGGGGAAGGCAGCAGGAAGGAGAGTTTAGGTCACTCAGAACACACAGCCCAGTAATTCCCACGTAATTTCCCGTGGGAGAGGCTCTGTGGTCAGCTCATTCACACTGTGAGATCCAGAAACCATTTGCTGGGAAGCCAGATGGCTGTGGTATGGAATTCCATACACCTTTTCCAGGAATTTTTAAAATGAACATTTCCTTTCCTTAGGATAGGGCTGGGACTAAGGCAGTATTGAATTCCCACTTTTGAGACAGGCACTTTTTTTTATTGTTAAATATCACACCTGCAAAAGAGTGGAAGAAGCATTTGTATCATTTAAAAATAGTGACATCATCACAAGCTTAGCAGGGAATGAGTGTGCGGCTAGAGGGGACAAAGAAGCTTCATGGAATCCAGGCCCACAGTCTGAGATTCCAGGCTTGTTCCTGTCAGGTAAGCCAGGTATGAGGGGGCCTTGAACACTTAACCACTTCCGAATTCCAGCCTGAGCTTGGAACCTTGGAGATTCTAACTGTGCACTTGCTTGCTTCCTCCCCTTGCAGGATGTCTGGGAGTCTTCTGTGAACTTCAGTCTTCACTTCAGTGAAGTGAATTGTTTCAGGAGGCTTTTGCTTCCCATGATGGTCTGCACACACCTTGACGGTGCTGTGAGGTAAGGACGTCACCAGGCTAGTTCCACAGGGACTAGGGAATGCTCTGATGCAGCTGGAAGAACCAGCTGCCCTGCCCACTGCCCCGAACACCTTCCACCCACCTGCCTGCCTGAGGCCACAAAGCACCTCACTCACTGTAGGCAGGGCCCACACTATCTGTTTACTTACTGTGCTGTGGGATTGCCAGATAATTTGACTTATGGAAATTCTATACAGAATTAGCCTTTCCAGTAAAAAATAATAATAATAATAACATCTTTTCATTTTGCGTTTCTCCTTAATTATTTCAAAATGAGTCTAAGTACAAACATAAATAATTTATATTTGCCTATAAGTGTGTATGCCTTCAAGTGACAGAAGGAAATGCCTATTTGAACAGAAAAACAAGAGGCTTGGTGTCACCTGGGGTAGGTTCTCTGGTTCTTTTATTTGAAATTGCTGCATTAGCATTATGCATTTGGATGAAATATTAGGAAGAAAAAGAGAAGAGGTCACATGTGGATTCAAGAACTTCATGCTTTGGATAAGAAAATCCTATGACAAAGGTGTGAACAGCATGATCAAAAGAGCCTGCCATTACAAAATCAATGTCCATAAGTCAGTAGCCTTTGTATATGGCAATAACAGTCAAGATGAGAGGCTAATTAAGGACACAACTCCCTTCACCATAGCTTCAAAGAAAATGAAATACCTAAGTATATACCTAACAAAGGAGGTGAAGGACCTCTATAAAGAAAATTATGAAATCCTAA
>CAUYRH010066346.1:0-33210 GCA_963574655.1 Perodicticus potto | reverse complement strand
AACAACATATGGCAAAACAAACCACTTATACAGTATGTGAGTTTTGCATTTTATTCCAGACACTATTGAAACATATGATCACAATTCATGTCTAAATGTTTCCATTTAACTCTCTTTACAGTAAAAACTGTTCCCTATGTAAGCAAGAGCTTTTTAAAATGATTGATTATTGACCATAGATATGATGCAGGAAGAATCTGAGATTCTAATAAACATCTCAGTTCCTCAGACTCTTTTTGATAAAAGATAAATTTTAAAGAAATATCACATTTTTCCAAGTTAGTATCTTCACAGTAAAGTAAAAATACTACGTGTGAAAACTGTGTGTTTAAATAGCCTTTGGGGACAAATAGAAAAAATAGGATAAGCAGTAATCTGAGAAGGTGAGTCTCCAGTCTCCTGTACAATCATGGTCAGTTCCGTGTTTTGCTTTTAAATTGTCCCAAAGTGGGCTGGTATGTGTGTGCTGGTTTAGTTTTTGAGAACTTAGTTTCTAAATTCTGGTTTAGAATTGGAGCTTCAGAATCCATATGCACCAAGTGTGCATCCATGGATAAATTACTCAGCATCATCCATATAGTGAGAATGATAATAGCACTGACATGTAGGGTGGTTCTAAGGATTAAGTAGGACAATGCAAACAAAGCTCACAGAAAATTTTCTAGCAAATAATAATCACCAAATAATTCAACTTATTATTTACTATTATTGTTTCCCCATGTAATTTTAGTGTCTCATTTTGCAATTAATGTTACATGAATTTCCCAAAAATCTACTCTGTTCTCTAATCACCCAGGGAAGCATCCCCCATGGAATGGACAGATTTGTCGTTGCTGTCCACAGTTATGGAGTTTGTCCTTTCTGTTTCCATTCACATTGCCACGTGGAAGTTCATTACCTCTCTGTATACTTCATTTCTTTCTTTGAAACGTGTCAGTAAAACTAAACTTAATCTTTTATAAATTAGAAGGTCAGATCTAATGTGGTATGTCTAGTTTCACTCACAATATTTTAAGATCCTAAAAATGAGAAAATATCCGTGTAATTAACCCACAGGCAGAAATAGATTATTGGGAATGTTTTTAAGGTTCTGTAAATCTTTCACCTAATAAGATTCATAACGTCTATTTTCATGGACACTAAAATACTCTTTATAATAAGGCATACGTGGAGGTTCATTGTAACTTGAGATGCTAGAATACAAGTTTCCACATTGTGTGATAAGGGAATATTAATTTACATATTCAAAAATTTGGGCCCATGTATGTATGAAAGAATACAAAGAAGAGATTGAAACAAATATTTGAACATTGATATTCATAGCAGCATTATTCACAATGCCTAAAAGATAGAAAAACTCAAATATCCATCAACTAATGGATTAATAAACAAATTGTAGTATTATGGTGTATTATTCAGCCTTAGACAGGAATGAAATTATGTGTTATCTTATTCTTGGAGATTCTGGGGGGAAAAGAAAACAACAAACCATTGAGATCAAATGATGAAACTTTCTTTTAAAGAAATACACACACTCCATTCAAATTAAGTCCATTTTGCTGGTATTCTAATAGCAGTGAAAAGTTTTTGTAAATATTGTACCTGGGTTTTCTATTTCATCTTCCGTCACTTGTTACAAATGTAGGCTTCTGCAATTTTGTCTTTGGTCCTAGAAGATGAAAGCTTACTTTGAAGATGAGTCAGGATCACCATCATATGAATCAAGGTGTGACTGCAAAGAAAAGAAAAGGGCACACCCAGTCACTGATGCTGTAAATGCTTTGTCACACAGGGATAGATCTTTCTTTTTAACTGACCAAACATTTTCCAGTTTGGATTATGGAATTCTCCAGAGTTGACTTCAAGTAGGAACAGTTGATATGACTGATGAATCATCAATTTTGAAAGTTTTCAGGAATATGAACCAAGAATTCAACAAATTTAAAACCACACTATTATGCTTAACTATCTAAATAATTGAACAACACTTTTATACTTGTAAAATTTTTAGTAAATAGAGTGGAGAACTGGATAATCTGAAAAATGAGCTTTTGGGGGGGTATTTTTAAAGCATTCATATGACGTTTGTAAGGTGGTTCATGTCTAGTAAGGTAATAGATTTTCTTTTATATCTTGTTGGTAATATTAATAACCCAAGAAAAAAATCTCCTCCCAGGTAAGGAAAGACATTTCTAAGCACTTATCCCCAAGGCTACTTCCAAATTAAATTCACGGAGGAATCATGAATAGAAACCTTTCCTATGAGAATTGGGACCTTTCCTATATTCCTTCTAGTGCAGTCTTTATTTCCAGAATTGCCTCCTGGAAAACAATATAAACATAGTTAAGTGAAAAAAAAAAGGAATCTAAAAGCAAAGAGGAAGTTAGTCACTAAGTTTGCACAAATGAGAATTCTTTTTTTTTTTTTTTTGATTAATCAGCATATATTGGAAATTCTAAAATTTAAGAAGACATTGCAGTGAAGAGAAAAGCTTAAAACTTTGTGTACAGCAAGCACACTTAATGGGAATATGACACAAAATCATTAAGTTTCAATTAAATTCAGATCATATAATATCCACATATCAAATACACTCAGAAGTTTTGTCCAGAAGAAAAGAAACTTAAAAAATACAGAGGGGTGGCGCCTGTGGCTCAAAGGATTAGGACGCTGCCCCATATGCCAGAGGTGGCGGGTTCAAACCCAGCCCCAGGCAAAAAGTGCAAAATATATATATATATATAATATATGTATATATATACATAATATATATAAATTAAGTCCTCTAATTTAGAAGAGATTATTATAGAACAGGAAAAATAAAAATTAAACCCAGAAACTTTTCACATTTCACATTTAGATGTTGAAAGAATAGTCTTACTAATGGACTAATAAGGAAAAATAAATTAATAACTGGCAACCACTTAGAGCAGTGTGAACTCTGGTTCTAGGATTAGTAAGATAAATTCACAGCATTTCTTTTAGAGATGCTGACTAGAAGTTAAAAGAAGCTAAGCAGGCAGAAGAAGGTATAAATCCTCATTAATGTTCACCAGAGCTGGGCAATTCACATTTCAAAGGGAAAAGCAGTCCTTGGAAAAGAGGAGGAAAGGGTTGACTATCTGATGGACTGTCATCAAAAATTCACTGCCTGGGTAGTATAGACATTTTGACAATGTTAATTCTTCCCAGCCATGAGACTGATATGTTCTTCCATTTGGTAATGTAGGCTCCAGTTTCTTTTCTCAGGGTTTCATAATTCTCCCAGTAGAGATCTTTTACGTCTTTTGTTAGGTATATTCCAAAGTATTTCATTTTCTTTGAAGCTACTGTGAAGGGACTAGCATCTTTGATTTGATTCTGAGCTTAACTGTTGTTGGTGTATAAAGGCTATTGATTTATGGACATTAATTTCATATCCTGAGACATAAATACATTTTTGATCACTTCCAGGACTCACAGTTGAGTCTCTGGAGTTTTCTATCCAAAGTGACGTACAGATTTAATGCCATCCCCACAACCAATGTCATTCTTTGAAGAACTTGAAAAAGTATTTTTCCATTTTATATGTAACCAGAAAAAACTCTGAATAGCCAACACATTTTTAAGAAATAAAACAAACCTGAAAGCATCTTGTTACCAGTCCTCAGGTTATACTACAAGTCTATAGTGACCAAATCTGCATGGTACTGGCATAAAAATAGAGGCATTAGATCTATGGAACAGAATAGGAGCCTAGAGATGAAATCAGCTTCATATCACCATCTGAGTTTTGATAAACCCAAACAAAAGCATGCCCTGGGTTAAATAATCCCTATTTTATAAATTGTGCTAGGAGAACTAGTTAGCCACATGCAAAAGACAGAAACTAGACCTGCACCTCTGACCACTTACAAAAATTGACTGATAATGGATAAAAGACTTAAATCTAAGACATGAAATGACAAAAACTCTAGAAGAAAGTGTGGGGAAAACTCTTGATGATATTGGCTTGTGGAAAGAACTCATGAGGAAGATCCCATTGGCAATTGAAACAATAACAGAAGTAAACAAATGGGACCTTAGAGAGTAAGATGGCTGCTGAGTAGCAGCTTCTTTGCAACTGGGCATGATGAGATTGGGGAGGGAAGATTCCAGGCATCTCTGGCTTGTGGGCTTTATCTGGAAAAATTATTTTGGGTACATAGGAAGACAGAGAGTTCTGGACCTTAGGGGTAGGACAAAAACAGTAGAGAATGGGCAAGTGGTTGAATTCGTTTGGTCTGAGGCTGTGGCTGCCACATCTGTAATCACAACAGCAGTGAGATTGCAAACAGAGAAGGCCTTTCCTGTGGGCTGTGTCTTTGGGGTTTTTTTTGGACTTGGGCATTCAGTTGAACTATGTTGGGAGAACTTGGGTGAGAGTATGGATGACTTTAAGTGTTGTCTAGGGCCCCAGCCTGAGCCCCTGAGCTGAAACAGAGCTAATATTGTTTGGTTGTGGGCTGTGCACAGCCATTGTGGGAGAATTGCCCCTGCAGGGTACACCCTCAGGGTCACAGAGCAAGGCTTGTGCTAGGAGAACTTGGGCAAGGGAACTAATGACTGAGCAGCAGCAAAGGCCAGGACTGACATGCTGGGGAAGAGCAGAGATTTCAGTGTTTAGCAATAGGAGAATTGCCTTGCAACCTTGACCTACAGGGGCATAGAGTGAGACCAGTTTTGGCGCACTGGATAAGTGGACAGCCACATCAAGAGAGATCCCAGCAACAACTGCTTTCCTGGGAAAGCCTCTTTTTAGCCAAGGTTAACAGTTTAAAGTGTCTTTTAAGTGGGCTGAGGAGAGATTTGGGTTCTCAACTCTGCAGGGTTTGAGAAATCAGCATAGACCTTCAGTATCCATCTCATATAGCTGTATCAGCATTGTGATTAACATCTCATGCCCCAGAAGATCACCTATTGCCAAACAATATTCAGCAAGACATGTACTGCTTTGTATTTGGTTTTTGTTTTGTTTTGTTTTTTTATTTCAACTTTTCCCCCTAGATTTTTCTTTTTCTTCTTTCTTCATTTTTCTAGTTTAATTGTAATTTTCTATTGTTGCCCTTTTTAGTAGTAAGAATTTCAATTTTGCTAGTGTCTCTGCCCCTATTTATTTGTCCCCCCCTCAACAATTTATCCCATAAAGTTTTCTGTTTGTTTGTTTTCATTTGATTTATAGTATTTTTGTCTTTCCTCTCTATTTGGTGTAGGTGGGGTTTTGTGTCTGAACAGGTTGGCAAAGAGCTGCTGACCTCAAGGGAACCACCCAACCCAGCAACCCCAGAGGATGACAGTTTTTAAAGTTTGGTCAAAGTACCCTACTGTACACCTATATTGCTCCTGTCTCCCTCTTTCTGTGCCTCTATTCTTTTTTTCAATATTCAGTTTTACTCACTCTCTCTCCTTCCATTTTTTTCTTTTTTGAAAATCTGTTTTCCCTTTTAGCTCCTAATCTTTTCATCCTTTTGGTGCTGTACCAAAAGGACTCAAGGAAACCTTGGGCCAGAGGCATGGCAACTTAAAAAGCAAGAGGAAGTGAAAGGAAAATTAGGGCAAGGAAACAGATAAAAGAAAACACTTATGAGGAAGGATCAGCAGAAATATCCTGTCAACATGATAAACCAGTCTGGAGGAATCCCCCCACCCTGAGAGACCATGTGGTAGCTACTACAGAGGATTGCACCTAAAAAGAAATGTTAGAAATTGGCAGCACCTATGGATCAAAGGAGTAGGGTGCCGGCCACATATGCCAGAGGTGGCGGGTTCAAGCCCAGCCCCAGCAAAAAGCTACCAAAAAAAAAAAATGTTGGAAATGACAGAAGGGAGATTTAAAATATAGATGATGAAAACAATGAAGGAAATTGATGAGAAACTGGAAAATAAGCAAAGGAAAATCCAAGAACAGAATCAAATAAGAGATGAATTATATGAAGAATATTGAAAGGAGATAGAAGAGCTAAAGGAACTGTAGCACTCAATTACGGAACTTAAAGATGCAATAGAAAGTATCAACAACAGATTAGACCATGCAGAAGAAGGAATCCAGAGGTAGAGGACAAAGCTCTTGAGACAACTCTGATAGTTAAAGAGGCAGACAAGAAGAGAGAGAGAAAGTAGAACATTCACTGACAGAATTATGGGACTTTATGAAGCATTCAGATATACAAGTTATAGGTATCCAGAAGGGGAAGAAGAATGCCCCAGGGGGAATGGAAGCCATACTAGAGAATATTATAAATGAAAATTTACCAAATATCACCAAAGATTCTGATACACTCCTTTCAGAGAGATATCAGACCCTAGGTCAACTCAATTCTAATAGAGCTTCTCCAAGACACATTGTGATGAACTGTCCAAAGTTCAGACAAAAGAAAAGATTCCTCAAGCTACCAGGAGTAAGCACCAGTTGACTTACAGGGGCAAATCCATCAGGGTGACTGCAGACATTTCTAATGAAACTTTTCAAGCGAGAAGACAATTGTCATCTACCTTTAATCTACTTAAACAGAACAATTTCCAGCCCAGAATTCTATATCCTGCTAAGCTTTAAAATTGAAAGAGAAATCAAATCATTTACTGATATACAAACTTTGAGGAAATTTACCACAACAAGACCAGCTCTGCAGGAAATACTTCAACCTGTTCTACATACTGACCATCACAATGGATCAACCACTAAGTAAAACTCAGACATTAAAGGACAGAACCTAACTTCCACAGTGATGCAAAAGATAAAAGTAAGCAATGGACTCTCACAAAACAAAATGAATAGAACGCTACCACAGTTATCAATTATCTCAAGAAATGTTAATGTTTGAATTCCCCACTGCAGAGACATGGATTGGCTGATTGGATAAAAAAACACACGCCATCCATTTGCTGTCTGCCGGAAATATACCTAGCTTCAAAAGACAAATTAAAACTCTGATTTAAGGGTTGGAAGACAATTTTTCAGGCAAACGGAATTCAGAAGAGAAGAGAAATTGCAATCTTATTTTCAGATACATGTGGATTTAAAACAACTAAAGTCAAAAAAGACAAAGATGATTGCTTTATATTGGTCAAGGGAAAAATACAACAAGAAGATGTTTCAATTTGAAATATTTATGCACCCAATTTAAATGCTCCCAGATTCTTGAAACAGACCTTACTCAGTCTGAGCTAAATGATATCCTATAAATCCATAAAACAGGGGACTTTAACATGCCTCTTACAGAGCTGAACAGATCTTCTAAACAGAAATTAAACAAAGATATAAGGGAATTAAATGAGACCATAGAAAAACTGTGCTTGATAGAGAGATGTATATTGAACGCTCCATCCCAAAGATAAAGAAGATACATTTTTCTCATTGCCCCATGGAACATTTTCCAAAACTGATCATATCCTAGGACACAAAACAAACCTCAACAGAATCAAAAGAATTGAAATTTTACCTTGTATCTTCTCAGACCACAAGGCACTAAAGGTGGAACTCAACTCCAACAAAAACATTCAACTGCACATAAAGACAAGGAAATTAAACAACCTTCTGTTCAATGACAGTTGGGTGCAGGAAGAAATAAAACAGGAAATCATTAACTTCCTCGAACATAACAACAATGAAGACACAAGCTACCAAAACCTGTAGGATACTGCAAAAGCAGTTCTGAGAGGAAAATTTATGGCTTTACATACGATGCCTACATACGAAAAACAGAAAGAAAGTGCATCAACAAAATCACAAGTCATCCTATGGAATTGGAAAAAGAAGACCAATCTAAGCCTAAACCTAGCAGAAGAAAAGAAATATCCAAAATTAAATCGGAGATCAATGCAATTTAAAACAAAAGAATCATTCAGAAAATTAATGAAACAAGGAGTTGGTTTTTTGAAAAAATAAATAAAATAAATAAACCTTTGGCCAGACTAACTAGAAATAGAAAGTAAAATCTCTAGTAACTTCAATCAGAAATGATAAAGTGGAGATAACAATTGATGCCACAGAGATACGAGAGATCATCTCTGAATACTACCAGGAGCTCTATATCCAGAAATTTGACAATGTGAAGGATATGGATCAATATTTGGAATCACACCCTCTCCCTAGACTTAGCCAGAAAGAAATAGAACTTCTGAACAGACCAATTTCAAGCACTGAGATTAAAGAAACAATAAAATCTTCAAAAATAAATAAATAAATAAATAAATAAAATGCCCCGGTCTGGATGGCTTCACACCAGAATTCCATTAAACCGTCAAGGATGAGCTTATTCCCATACTGCAGAAATTATTTCAAAAAATTGAGAAGGAAGGAATCCTCACCAACACGTTCTATGAAGCAAACATCACCCTGATACCCAAACCAGGAAAAGACCCAACTAAAAAGGAGAATTTCAGACCAATTTCACTAAGGAATATAGATGCAAAACTTCTCAACAAAATCCTAGCCAATAGTTTACAGGTTATCATCAAAAAAGTCATGCATCATGATCAAGTAGGGTTAATTCCAGGGATGCAAGACTGGTTTAACATATGCAAGTCCATAAACGTTATCCACCATATTAACAGAAGCAAAAACAAAGAACATATGATCCTCTCAATAGATGAAGAAAAAGCATTCAATAAAATCCAAAAGCAATCTACCAATTCAATGTCATCCCTATTAAAATACCAACATCGTACTTTCAAGACTTGGAAAGAATAATTCTGTGTTTTTATGGATCCAGAAAAAACTCTGTGTAGCTAAGGGAGCTCTTAGTAATAAAAACAAAACTCGGGGCATGAGCATTCCAGAATTTAGGCTGTACTACAAAGCCATAGTGGTCAAGATGACATGGTACTGGCATAAAAATAGAGACATAGACATTTGGAATTGTATAAAAAACCAGGAAATGAAACTAACATCTTACAACCACCTAATCTTTGATAAACCAAACAAGAACATACACTGGAGGAAAGACTCCCTATTCAATAAATGGTGATGGGAGCACTGGATATCCACATGTAAAAGACTGAAACTGGATCCACACCATTCTACACTCACAAAAATTGACTCAAGATGGATAAAGAACTTAAATTTAAGTCATGTAACAATAGAAATCCTGAAAGAAAGCATAGGAAAAACACTGGAAGATACTGGCCTGGGGAAAGACTTCATGAAGAAGACTGCTGTGGCAATTGCGACAACAAAAAAAAATAAACACATGGAACTTAATTAAACTGAAAAGCTTCTGTACAGCTAAGGAGACAGCCACCAAAGCAAATAGACAACCTACACAATGAGAAGGATATTTGCATATTTTGAATCAAACCAAAGCTTGATATCCAGGATCTATAGAGAACTCAAATTAATCCACATGAAAAAAGCCAACAATCCCATATATCAGTGGGCAAGAGAAATGAATAGAACCTTCTTTGAAGAAGACAGACGAATGGCTAACAAACATATGAAAAAATGCTCATCATCCCTACTTATTAGAGAAATGTAAATCAAAACCACCCTGTATACCATCTAACCCCAGAGATAATGGCCCACATTGCAAAATCTCAAAACTGCAGATGCTGGTGTGGATGTGGAGAGAAGGGAACGCTTTTATACTGCTAGTGGGACTGTGAACTTATACCACCTTTTTGGAAGGAAGTCTTGAGAACCCTCAAAGAACTCAGGCTACACCTTCCATTGGATCCTGCAATCCCATTACTGGGCATCTACCTAGAAGGAAAAAAATCCTTTTATCATAAGGACACTTGCACTAGACTGTTTATTGCAGCTCAATTTATAATCACCAAAATGTGGAAACAGCCTAAATGCACACCAACCCAGGAATGGATTAACAAGCTGTGGTATATGTACACCATGGAATACTATTCAGACATTAAAAAAATGGAGACTTTACATCCTTTGAATTAAGCTGGATTTAACACATTATTCTTAGTAAAGCATCACAAGAATGGAGAAGTATGAATCCTATGTACTCAATTTTGATATGAGGACAATTAATGACATGGTGGGAGTGGGGGAAGGAGAGAGCAGAGAGAGAAAGAAGCAGGGAGGGGGGTGAAAGGAAGAGCAGAGAGAGAGAAGGTGGAAGGTGGGTGGGATCTTGGTGTGTGCCACATCTTTCTGAGGGCAAGATACAATTGTAAGAGGGACTTTACCTAACAAATGCAATCAGTGTAACCTGGTTTCTTGTACCCTCAATGAATCCTCATGAATAAAAATTAAAAAAAAAAAATAAATAAAAGAATAAACTTAAAGTGATGAAAAAGAAAGAAATTAAGTGAACTCCAAGAAATTAGGAATAAAACTTAAATAAAATTTGAAAAACAATTCATGAAAAAAGAATAAATTTTACAAAGAAACAGAAACAGTTAACAGAAACAAGTAGAAATCTTAGAGAAAAAGAACAAAACACCTGCACTAAAAAATCCATTAGCTGCAACTTGATTTAACAGAAGAAAGAATCAGTGAACTTGAAGACAGGGTAATTGAAATTATTCAATTAAAAGAGTGAAATTAAAAAGAATGAAGAAGGCCTACAGGAATTATGGAACATTACCAAGGGAACTGAACTTTGCACAATAGAAGTTCTTGATGAAGCGATAGAAATGGCATATTAAAGAAAATAATAGCTGAAAAACTCCTAAATCTGTGAAAACACGTTATCCAGGCGCATAAAGCTCAGAGGTTGCCAATCAAGTTCAATCCAAAGGAGAGTTCACCAGAACACCTCATAATCAAGTTGTCAAGATAAGAAGGAAAAAGGCAAAAAATACTGAAAGCAGCAGGAGATAAGAAACGTCACTTTCAAGGGCGCTCCAACATGGCTTTAATGCCTTTAGAAGATTTTCCCAGAAACCATCAAGACCAGGAGAACATGAGATGATATTCAAAGTGACGAAGTGGGGGAGTGATGCCAACGAAGAATACTTTACTCGGCAAAACCATACTTCAGGAATTAGGGAAAAATAAAAACTGTCCCAGACAACAAAAGATGAGCCATCTTGAGATTCATTGAACAAAATTGTTTTGTGTGTCTAGCATTAGTTCTTCCCTAAGAACTTAGGATGTAGTGACACATTAGACAGTATTGCAATTTTCGTGCAGCTTAAGATTTTTTTGTGAGGAAGCAGGTTATGTCTAGTATTGAGGAATAAGTTCACAAAGTAATTTCAGATGGCTTTAAATATAATGAACATGTAATGGATCATATAAACTGGAGACGTTTTAGTGGAACAGGGAATTATCAACAGTAATATGACTTTCCAGGGGCAACCAAGATGTGTGTTTCACATTGATGATAAGCCTCCTTCCCTCTATGCAAGTCATGGAAATCTGTCTTGTGCATTTTGTAAGATTATTTAGTAGAACTAATTATAAAAATGTATTTGCAGTAACTTTATAAGCAATAATGAATTATCCAAACATCATCACAGTTATCCAACTATCCATGTAGTTGTAAAAGAGCTACTTGTTCTATGCCACCAATTTACAGTAGAATTTTATAATGTTAAATTCTAAGAAAGAAACTTAATGAAATAAGAGAAAGAAATTGAAAAAAGAAGAGAAAAATAAAAGTCAATGTTAAAAAAATTGACAATGAATGAATCATAGTAATGATAGCAATAGCAACAAGAAGTAACGATTATTATATTTTATTAAATTTTATACTGATCAAAAACAAAATAACAAAGTGATTTCAAATAGTTGTAAGTGTGAACATTAGCATACTATCTGTACTGAAGAATTTTGCATGAAGCAGGGCATTATCGATAATGGTGTTGTGATAACAGGCATAAACCAGGACAATTTAATAACCATTATTGAAGTGTTAAATTGAAGGTATTTATATATGTATGTATACATATACACATACGTATATGTATATTATATATATGAGATATGTTCTATATATTTATGTAAGGCGTTTATATATGTATAAGCATATGTGTATATATGTATATATAATATGTTCTATACAACCAAGAAACTGTGCATTATTA
This sequence comes from Perodicticus potto, assembly GCA_963574655.1. Classification (NCBI taxonomy): domain Eukaryota; kingdom Metazoa; phylum Chordata; class Mammalia; order Primates; family Lorisidae; genus Perodicticus; species Perodicticus potto. Next base: position 21,203 of record CAUYRH010066346.1, on the reverse strand, counting down.
TTCTTGTTTTCAAATGATCAATGTAAAGCCCTGAACAGTTAAGTGATTAGACTCAGCTCATACAACTTAAGAAAGGATATGCTGTGTTTGAATTCTTATACATAGGTTTCAAATCTGTCTTCTTATATGCTATAGTACTTTTATAGAAATATACAAATCTTCAGAGTATTTTATTTTTTATTTTGGATTATTCTAAGGGTACATCATTTAGTTACATTGTTTGCATTCGTTAGGTAGCATCAACATTGTAAAGTATTTTATTTAAAGAATTACTTATGAATTTGTTAGAGAAGCATATAGCAAGTAAATTTTTGTGGCATTTACAGTGAGTAGGAATTCAGAAGAAAAAGTTTCACATAAAAAAATTAGATTTTATTTGTTAAATGCTAGCACAGTAATATAGACAGAAAGAAAAGAAAAATATTTGTTTTTAACGTCAAAGGAAGAAAAGGTATAAATAAAGAGCAGTTCAGCACACAAGCATATTATGCAAAGTCACTATACTCAAGATTCAGTCCTGCTACTGGCAATGCGGAAGGTCAGCAGCTGACCACTCTGTTCCTTCGTAGATGTGCTAATAGCATATTTTACACACTTGTGTGCAAAACAAGACAGTCAGCCCTTATGTTCAGAGGCCTGCATAGAATATTCCTTTCCCCACTTCCTAGACTGATTTGACTGGAACCTCTATTTTAAATATGTTTGGACAACTGGCAAACAAAATCTGTAGAAATCCAAAAGCATTAAAAAGAATGATAAAATGAACAACACAGTGAGCATGGAAGAAACAAGTATTACTGAAAAAAATTTACCAGTTTGTTTAAAAATAGTCAAGACAGTGTTGCTCAGGGAGGCCCTTTTCCTTACCGTGCGTGTTTCCCAGTGGAGGAATTTTCAAGGGAAACGTCATGCTGATCTCTCCGTACATTTTTGTCTCAGTGATCCACTACATTGGAGAATGGGGATGGTCTGGATTACTAGTGTCTTTTGCAGAACTCTGAACATGTGCAGGCCATCTCCTTCCCTGTACTCTCCTGTGATCTCCTCAGGTGTAAAAGGGAAGTAGCCAAAAACTTACTGTATTGGTTGTTCTAAATGAGAACACAAAATGGGGAGAGGGGTTATGCAGTCCTTGGAACATATGGTCAATGTGAAATAAACATTTTTAGAGAAATGAAAAAAAAGTAAAAATGACAGGCAGAAATTATGATGTTTCCACCAAGTGTACCTGCCTCTCCTGCTCTCTCTTCCACCTGTTCCATCTCTTCTGTCTTCAACACCCCTTAGACAGAAAGACCAACCCCTCCTTCTCCTTCTCAGCCCACTTAACCTGGAGATGTTGATATGACAACCCTTATGATGATCCACTTCATTTAATAACCAGTAAGTATATACTCTCAGGTTTCGTGTTATTTTCTTATGGTATTTTCTTTTCTGTGGCTTACTTTATTATAGGAATATAGTATACAAAGTATTTATTGACAAACTGTTTATCATTAAGGTTTTAGTCAATGGCAAGCCATTTGTAGTTAAGTTTGGGGCAATCCAAAGTTAAAGTTATATACAGATTTTTGACAATGTGGCAGGTGGCACCCATATCCACCAAGTTTTCAGGGATCATTTGTACTAATAAAACATTCATAGTTTTAATATTTGATGATGAAATAGAAACACAATTTAAAGAACTAATTTTTAAATGTTGCTTAAGCTGCACTTGTAATTGTGTTTATTGATGACGCAATTTCATCTTTGATGTCAGAAACATTGCAATGATTGAGAATGATTATTCTCACGAGTGCTTGTGTCTATGCATGAATGGCCACAGAAAGATGGTTGAAGAATGTAACACAGCACAAGTGTTCAACACCTAATTAGAAGTACGTATTAAGTACTAAAAAAAAGTAGCTGGATGCCTTTACCAGATGTCTGCATTTGAGTTACTGTTCATCACCTCAGACATGGCTAGGGTTCTGAGTTTGAATAATTCATCTAACATCAAACAAATATATTATCTGTATTACATTTTCTCACTGGAATTCTGAATCTTCATCTATAAATATAATAGGATATGTATTTTATTATACCTAATAAGGAATGGTAATATATTTTGTATTATTATTGTAATTATTATTTTTACTACTATTAGAAATTCTCTGATGCTATTTGCTAGGAAAATAATGTGAGGACTTAAAAATATTTAAAACAGAAAAAAATTCAGACCACAATCCTTAGGATGAATTAAGAGACATCCGAGGACAATATTAAACACACACACACACACACAAAAAAAAAACTCGCTATGTATATCTATGTGAAATTGAAATTTCAGTTTTTCATTTTAGGCCCTAAACAATGGAGTTTACAGGTTCACACATACAGACAACTTCTTATAACTAAATTGATAATTGATTATGAAATTTACTTAATGAAGATCATATAATTAGTTGAAATAAATGATTATTTAAATTGATACAAGTTGTCATTTATTTTCCCTTCCATGAATAGGGCATTTCTCTCATGGGTGAGATTTTCAGTAGAGGCTGTAAAGGTAGCAAATGAAGAAAAATTATCTTCATTTCAGAAGAACTGAGTTATACAATCTCTGATTCTTATGCTGAAGATATAAATTTTTCAAGATTCCATTATCACTGTGGCAGACATAATTACACAATGTCCCCCAAGAATTCCCAACCTAAATCCTAGGACTAGGAATGTGATTAATATGCTACATTTATGTTAGCATACATGGCAAAGTGATTTCAAAACTGTGGTTAATGTCTCTAATCAGATGGAACAAATATTGTTGTAGGCAGAGTGGAGATGGATGATAACACGACACCTAAATTATGTATCATTTCTAATAAGAACAACTTGCTACCACCATCATGGTGGAAACGTAGTGTCAGGCGGATGACTGTTCTCCCTGTGAGTGATGCCTTCATGTTGAGGGCTCAGACAAGCAATCTGTTTCTGGAAGGTTGGTCATGCCTAAGTGGCAGATAGGGAGCCCACATCATTGAGATGATGATTTGCTCACGTCCCGGCCACTGCGGACACTGTTCATGTATCCATTGGGCCACCACTGGGATATCTTTATGCTAAATCATATCAGAACATTGTTCATGCTAATCATTTTAAAAAATGTAGAGCCTACTCTCTTGTCAATGCTTGCTAATTAGTGCCCACTTTAATATGTCTATTCACGTAACTCTTTCCAGACCACTTTTTCCAGGACTTTTACCTTCCAGACACCTTGTCAACAGCTCAGAAAAGTATCACTGCGCTTGAGTCAGTATATATCCATAATCCAGTACACCTTTTCCTCCATATAAAGTAGAAAACAAAACTAGTATACGTGTGTCCGCTAGAATAAATCTTCCACAATATTTAACTTAGAGATCACTTTTGAATCAATCCATGATGGGCCACTGCTCTTTTTAGGTTAATACTAAATGCATTGTGTTGACTTGTCTGAAAATCAGACCAAAATCCTTTCCTCCGAAAGTTATGTCGAACGGTTGGATGAAAACATTTCACATTGTATATGAAGCCAACACATTGTACCCCATGATTGCACTAATGTACACAGCTATGATTTAATAAATAATAATAAAAAAAATCCTTTCCTCCTCTGTCAGTTCATCATAGACAACTCCCAAGGCCATTCTTGTGATTTGAGGTAAAAACATTGCTTTAACAAAGCAATAGAAGAATTGGAATCATCTATTTTTGCATGAATTACTCTTGACTTCTGACCTGCTCAGGCACATCTCTTACCAGTTCGGAATGCTGGACTTGTTAAGTCCTATAATATCCAGTTCATAACAGGTAGTTGAGTTTCAAAGTCACTGGTATTCTTGCTTAGTCACTTAGTGTCTCTTGTACTTACTATAAAGAGGAGAACTGATTTTATCCTCCCCACTTATGAGGTTCAAGAAGTTTGTTTTTACCAAATGCCAAAATTTCCATGATCATAATAAATGTGAAGTTCTCAGGTAAAGGAGGTGAGATTGAGATCCCATCATTATCCATATAACTCATTTGGTTTTAGCAGAGACCAGTCAAGTTAATATAAAATGTGATGGTCATCTCCACTGCAGGAACGTACTTTCCATTCAAATATCTTCATCTTCTCTCTTCAAGTTACTCTCTTCTGGAGTACATTGAAAACTCACTGTAAAAGCTTATGTCTTTGTTATAACTATTTATGCTTTAAACATCAAAAAGTTTCCTCTTGGCTATTGCACTCTTTTTTAATGTGTTCCTATTTGAAAATTCCCTACCCTCACCTGATTGCACTCTTTATTTCTAGCCCACATAAATATTTCTAAATATATTTTAGCCATTTATTATTGCAAACACAATTGTCCTCATTAATAAAAATTATTGAGTAATTAATTATTATTACATTATGAATAATTATTAAGTAATCAATTATTATCACATCATTAATAATTATTAAGTAATTAATTTATATCACATTATTAACAATTATTTAGTAATTAATTATTATTACATTATTAATATTTATTAAGTAATTAGTTACTTAATAATTAATTATTAATAATGAGGATAATATTTAATTATTAATTTATTAAGTAATAATAAGTAAGAATAATTAGTCAGTAACTAATAATTATTGATAATTGCTGTAATTAATATGAATCAAGAGAAACCTTGGTACTGCTCTCAAATTAGTAGAGATCAAGTTAGGAGCAAAAAGTAGATTTTAACAAAAGAACAAGTCACTACAAACCCAATAGCGAGAGTTTTCTTAAAATCAAGAACTCTATCAGAAGGGTGAATTTTCTCTCTGTCTTCCATCACTGTTCTAGAAGGATCTAGGCAAACTATGGTAAGATTTTAGTGTATAACACCAAGAAGTCCAAGGGAAATTATCAAGATAGACTATTCCTTATAACATCAAGCTTTTCAACTTATTCGAATCTGGTACTGAGCCAGGAAAAACAGCTAGGTTGATCATCAGGTATGATGAAACCAAAATGTCTGGTAAAGAAAATTATTTAAAAGAGAGACAATCTGTCAGGGTACAGATTATAGACTTTGGGATTATAGATGGGTAACTATTAGCAGGGATCTCCAAAAGTCAACAGGGAGCAGAGTGTAAAACACAACAAACCCAAACCGTAAGTGATATGAGACTGGAAAGAGAGCCAGGGACACAGAAGTGAACAGCAGTCAAGGAGATGGGCTCCCCACATCTGTCTGTATCTCAAACTGATGTCTCCTCTTCAGGAAAATGACTCAACATTAGTCATTGTGTGTGCTCAGATTGTCTCTTTTCCTGAAGGAACTGAGCTTCTTCCTTCAAGACAGAATGCCATTAAATCAACAATAAGAAGAAAAACTTCTCTGCTTTTATAGATTTTATATCACTGCTTATACCTAGATCACTCCAAACGGTGAAGAAGAATTTAAAACCTTCATTCATCTTCTGTCATCTGAGATCAATTTCTTGCTCCACAACTTCTTCATGGCATTTTTCACTTCTGTGTTCCTCAGCGTATAAATCACAGGGTTGAGCAAAGGAGTTCCAACTGTATAAAACACAGCTATTGACTTATCCATGGAGAAGGTGGTCGCAGGGCGTGTGTATATAAATATGCAAGGTCCAAAGAACAAGATAACCACCATGATGTGGGAGATGCAGGTGGAGAGGGCTTTCTTCCTCCCTTCAGCACTGTGGTTTCTCAGGGAACGCAGGATAATAACATAGGAGAACATCAGCATGACAAAACTTACTGTAGAGATGGCCCCACCATTGGAAACGAGGAGTAGGTTGACCATGTAGGTGTCTGAACAAGCAAGTTTCAACAAGGGCTGCAAGTCACAGAAATAGTGATCGATCACATTGGGACCACAAAATGGCAAACTCAGGGCAAGAAAAATCTGACCTAAAGAATGTATAGAGGACCCCACCCAGGCTATGGCCACCAACATAACACAGACCCGGTGGTTCATGATGGTCATGTAGTGCAGGGGCTTACAGATGGCCACATAGCGGTCAACAGCCATGATGATGAGTATGAAGATCTCCAAGCAGCCAAAGAAATGGAGTGTAAAAACTTGAATCATGCACTCACTGAAAGAGATAGTGGCTTTCTTCAAGAGGGCATCCACAATCATTCTAGGGGCTATTGAAGTAGAGAAACATGTATCAGACAACGATAAGTAGAAGAGAAAAAAGTACATTGGGCTCTCAAGGGCTTGGCTGGTCTTGATGGTAGTAATAATCAGCAAGTTACCCAGCAACGACCCCAGATAGAAAAGAAAGAAAGTGACAAACACTATTTTCTTCCAAAAAAGATCTTGTGTCAAACCAATCAGAATGAACTCAGTCACATTATTATTCAATTGCATGGTTTCATGAATGAAGAGAAGGGGTAAGTGTTAAATGGTTTATCTGCAAAAGATAAAGGAATTAATTTATGATTTATGTAACTAGTTATGTTATGGAATATTTTAAGCAAAAATAAATATTCCTCATCACAGACATTCTGTGTGTGGTTTCTTAATCAGTCTCTTCAACACTTATTTCTTAATTTGACTGACTACTTCATTGGGTTATAATGAGTCTCAAATATGCTTATGAACATGGTACTTTCTTACAGAATTCTTCAACTTCAATCCCTTGTTAGCTTTGACATAATTATGATTAAATTTCCCAATTCAATACATGCAAAGTTAAGATGTGTGAATCTATTCTAATATTACCTTCACTTTCTTCCATTTTCAATAAATGTTGGAACCCATTTTTATGTATGGTGCATCACTGTCAGATATTCCAGATTGAAAAGTGAAAAAGGAAACACCTGTAGCCTTTAAATAATCTATTGCCACCTTGAACTGACCCTATAATATCTAATACTTGACATATGCTAATAAACAGAAATGAATATTCTTGGATAGCTGGTAATATTAATCATCTCCATTTCTAATTTTCTTTTAATTTATTAATAGGATCCCTTGGGTACTCAGAGTCTCTAAGGCTACATTTAAATAAAGTGAGGAAATGAGGGTGAGGAGTTGCTATACAGTTGCTCATGTTTTCACAATTCTCAGTTTTAGCTTGAGCATAATGTAAGTGGCGTAGTTTGAAGGGATATCACCAGGCATGTGGAACACAACTAGAGTGTGGTTGCACTCCCCCATGGAGTCTTTTCCATCTAAGTATCTGAAAACCCCACATTTTTGGAAGACAGCAGAGATCTTGAAGAGGGGGAGAGATGTCATTGTTGGGAAGTGAGATACTGACATTGTATAGTCAGTAATTGATTTTGTCAGTTTGTTTACTGTAGTTGGAAAGTCAATGTTTCCTCAACATTTAAATGTCACTTCTTTCAATAAAGACTTTTTTTTTTTTTAATTTGGAAAGAAATATCACAAGGCTTCACTTTCAAAAATAAAGCTTTTTTTCTAGATCCTTTTTCATGTATAATAGTCTGTGATTCTGGCCACTCCTTTGCTCATGTAGTTTCTGGCCTATATATTAACAATTCTAACAGACTACTCATGTCTAGAGCAAGGTCATTTACATTATACATTTGAATATAGATTTTTTTTTAGATAGGTTAAGTACCATCAATATAGGATTTAATTAATTTGGTAATAATTTGGGGTCCTCATCAAATATTTAATGAATAGTTTAATCAATAACCAATAGCTATCTTCCTTCCTGGCATACCTTTCCATTTCTAGTCACTTCAGTCAGCCTGAACGTTCAAGTTCTAAATGTGAAGAAACATCTTTTAAGCACCCTTTCATGATTGCCTTGTGATAAATGAACTCTCTAAAGGCTCTCTTTATACCTTTACTCATCCTATTACATACATTTGCTTGACTGCATTAAATATATGCCTCTTTAGCTTCCTTCTTGGAACAATATTTCTGGAAAGCTATGTGTATGTGGGATATTATTCTCCACACTACCAAATCTGATGTATAATATAGGTGCTTAATGTTTTTGAAATGGCCATTCTCTCTTATCTCTTAAAATGTGGTAATATTTATCTAATTATTTCAGTTCTATTTTAATTGCACAAAGGCATTTATACAGTTAATTTACTAGGGCTTCTATATATCATTTATGGTAGACTGACAAGTATGCTCCTCTTAAAAAAAATCCTGAAACATATTTTAAATAACTTAATGACTCGGCTACATGAGTTTGAATAATGCATGCTGCTCTCTGCCTAGAGCTGCATTGCCATGAAAGACACTGGGACTCTGACTCTCATAAAAGGAATAGTTCAGGAATTTAAGATCTTATGGGAATGCTCAGCTCCTAAGTGATACAAGGAGAGCCTTTATACATATTTCATAGCTTCCTGGTATCAATGCTCATATAGGGGAATTTTTAGGTGTATGCCTCTGCATTCATTTGTTTTTCTAGAGAAGTGTTAACACTTTCCATCAGGTTCTCAAAGGAATCTGAAAAAATAATTGGTTACAATGGTCTGGAAAAGAAAAACACCCCTGTAATATAGTATATATTCTAATAACCAGTGCATTGACCTTGACTCTTCAAGGAGGACTGGGGGAGTGTAGAATAACTACATTGGTCAAAAAAAAAAATAGTAAGTAGACAATGTGTTGCCATTGGAGATAACAGAGAAAAGCTGAAAGGAAATCGATGAAGAAAAGGTGGATGATGGATGACAGTGAAATATGGAGTGTCAGGTGGCTCCTTCGTGCTTCTTGGTTGTACTGCAGAGGCCACATGGAGAGACATCATTAAGGAATCCCTTGGAAACCAACCACCACTCCCAAATCTGTTATGCTAAACTTACATCTTTGATTAAATTTCTGTACTCTCTTTATTTCTATGCAGAATTTACCTTTATCTGTGGAATACGAAACAGTTTGTCTCAGAATCTTTGTCCCCTACGACCCCAAATTAGAGTGATCCAACCTGTCCTCTTTGAGTTTCTCCCTCTGTGTAACTGATCCCATGATTCCTGCTATCTGGTCAAGAGATGCCCTGGAAAATAGCTGGCCTGAGGACCAAATGTCATCCTAAAATTTAGTACCCTTTACCTCTGAGTCCTACATCTGGTTGCCCCAATTATACGTAGAATAAAATTAGCATTTAATTTTCCCTCTTCCCAAATCTTACTAGACAAAGAGCAGGAACATTGTGGATTGGCAAGGGTAGATAAAATGACACAGGAAGAAGATGGGGTAGGGACAAATATTGAGCAAAGTGAAATATGATTACCCAAGATGTGTTTAGTAATGTGCTCACCTAATATACAGCATACTATCTTTCACCTTCAATATGTGGTGTTTATACTATTTTGTGTTTCCTCTGAATGTTTTCTATCGAGCATTTATTCAAAACTACATCTTAGATGTTTATCAATTGCAAATTATATTCTTATGATACTTGCCAAGAAACATGCCAGAAGTAATTCTCTGCAGTGATATACACTATTACATTCAAATCTTTCACTTGGCTATGGAAAAGCTAGTATTCTCTAGAAGCATTGTCAAAATTACTATTTTCTATTAACTGTTTCCTTAGTTTTTTTTTTTTTGGTGGGGGGTGACAGAGTCTCATTCTGGAATCTTGTGGTTGAATGCCCTGGCATCATAGCTCACAGCAATCTTCTGGGCTCAAGTGATCTTCTTGCCTGAGCCTCCCAAATAGGTGGGACTCACAGGCACCCATCATAATACCCAGCTATTTTTTTCATAGACACAGAGGTCTTGTTCTCGTTCAACCTGGTCTTGAACTCCTGAGTTCATGCAATCCACCTGTCTTGGCCTCCCAGAGTGCTAGGATTACAAGCATGAGCCACTGCACTCAGCCTCTTTAATTATTTACTAGGTATAATCTCTTCTAAGTTTCTGATACCCATAGTTCTTACTGAGGACTCATCTTGCCCAGCTGCCTTGGTTGAAAAAAGGAAAAACAGAAATATCGACTTTTCTATACTCTGCCATCTCAAGAAACTATAATAAGCCTTAAGTTGGATCCTTCTCTCCTCACACATCTATGATGGCTTTTTGTGTGTCTGCTGCTTATAAAATATTTTTTGATTCCAAAAGATTATATTGTTCCAAAGCTTATAATCCATTCATATTTTTTCCTATAGAAACAATCAATCTATAAAAACTGGGTCATACATTTTTTCCTGTTCCTTTCTTATAGTACTAAGATGTATAGAAATGTATTTTTCAATTATTTCAATTAATTTGTAATCATGATTCTCTGAGCTCGTACAATAGAAATAATCTATCACTTACCTTTTACAAGACTCTGTAAATTACAATCGTCTATGCATCTGTTTTTAAATTAACCATCACATATAATAGCAAAAAAAAGTTCATTATGCAATCCAGAGGGAATATTGCAACACATAATGATGTGAGATGTTAGCATCCCAGAGCATGTTAGTCCCTAATGTTTCCTTTCTTTTCCTATTTAAAAACATCTCAGATTTTATAATAAATGTAACTTGTGGTTTATCTATTTAGCCTATAAGAATAGCAAGTTAACCCTCCTAGTTTTCAGTAGCCAGATACATACAAAGGTGTATAAGTGTTAAGTGCCTCAGGCACCTAAAGTTATGAGGTGCAGAGGGAGAAAATGTAAAGGGATCATGGAGAGGGTCAAATAAAACAGAAAAATTACAAAATATTATCATTGGCAAAAGAGGAAGTGGATCATCAAGAAACAACTCTGCTTCTACTCAGTGCCCTAAGTTGGCACTCTGTGCATTAGGACACAAAACTTTCTACTCCTGTAACATACTTGTAATACATTTGCCATCTGTGGATAGCAGCATACTTTTTCTGCTCCATAGCTCCTGGCCTCAAACCATCCTCCTGCCATAGCCTCCCAGTGTTGGAATTATAGGCATGAGCCACTGTATCCATCCTGGTAATGTGGTGTCTTAAATCCAGAAGTTCTATTCAGGGGACTATGGAAAACAAACCCCACAGATTTACAGCAAGTTATCTGGAGATTAAATATATAAAAGGAACACTAATCTCATATGTTTTTTCCAATTCATTTCCTTTTATTTTACTAAATTCCGTTAGTAAAATAGATATTTATTAAGGAATAAATTTTATTGAAATAATATTTCTTCACCAAAGATTTGTTGAATACGTTTTATATAGTAGGCTCTGTGCTTGCTACTTGACATAAATCATATCTTTGCATTCACATAATTATTCCTTGAGGTAGTTTTTAACAAAGACTTTTCACTTGAGAGAAAACAAAATCACAGAAGTTAAGCAGCCTGATCATGTTACATATTAATTAAGTTTGATATTAATATTTATACAAATGATTGTTTCTCTTTGCATACATTTTTCTAGCATAGACTGTAAACCATGGAGTACTAGAAAGTATGATCATGAAAGACATTTCCAATGTCTGAGTAATGATGTCACTTACTGTTTCAAGACTTTGGGAGGCTAAAGAGAGGGTATTGCTTGCGGCCAGGTGTTCAAGACCAGTCTAGGCAACATAGGGAAAATTTTCTTCAGCAATAAAAAGTAAGAAAAATTAGCTGGGCCTGCCTAGAGGTACATGACGTTGCTCCCACTACTTGGGAGGATGAGGCAGGAGGATCACTTGAGCCCAGGAGTCTAAAACCGCAATGAGCAATGATGACATCACTGTACTTCAGCCTGGGTGAATAAGCATGATCCTATCTCAAAAAAAAAAAAAAAAGAGAAGAGTTAATAGTCAGGCAATGAAGGGACATTTTACTTCAAATAGACATTCACTTGGACAAACAAATGAATTTTTTTAGTAAAATATTTAGTGTTTTTAAAGTGTGAATTTGAAGTCAATATTATAGAATTCAATTTGGAAATCATTATTTGTAAGTGACTATTTAAATAATGAGATTTAATGTGGGCACTCAAAAAAACCACGTACAGAGATTGGAGAAGTGATCAATGAACAAAATATAGAGCTATATCAACATTGAAAAGAATCCTAGAAGGATTAACTGCATAAGGAATGGGCAAGTTTTCTGTCTGAGAAGACGATATCAGGGCTAGTTTCTGAAACTCACACATGTCCAAGTCCTGACTGAAATGACTGATATCTAGAGAACCCTAAAATAGGAAAAATTTGCACAACAGAAACAAGTAAAAGATTCTTTCTTTCTCACCCTCTTAGCAAGTTCTATAATAGTAAGCATTTATTGAAGGTAGGGATCGGATTATGACTATCTTGTTGATAAATACTTAGTATAGTAGATATGGTGGAGAACAAGATAATATATAAATAATAATCAATTATATAGTAAGTGAATAAATGAATGAAACAAATGAAACCAAATTGAAGGAGAATTTGGGCAACAATTTAGAATCAATTTTTCCGAAACACTAGCTCTGTATTGATAAACAAAATAAGAATGAATCTCTTCTGATCTTTCTGAACTGACCATTATTTTAGAAGGCAGCAAGTAAAAGTGAAGTCTGATCTTGGGACCCAGTAAAATATCCTTGCAGGAATCCTTTCCATAAATGTGATTTCTTAGCACAATCAACAGCTCTGGGAGACACCATAAGGGACATTGGCAATGTTAGCTTGTCACCATACGAGGATTGTGATATTTTCATGATGCTATGTGCAACGTAGTATCAATAATGAGGATTCCTTCAACCTTTGCGGACATTTGTTGTCTAACTGCATGACATTTAAACACCTCTTTAGATACATACAGCTTGCTAGATAATAATGGCTGGAGATGAAAAGTACAAACTGCCTCAGGAACCCTTGATTGTCCATGCCCATTTTCCTTCTTGAATAACTAAACCATTGTTCTGTAAAAAAACCACCACTTGTTCATATTTAGTCTGTAAGGTTTGGGCAGTGTTATCTCCCAAGAACAGAAATATCCCACTCAGCCACCCAGAAAATGTATCTGGAAAGATGAAAGGATCAACTCAAGAATCTAGTACAAATGAGATGCAAACTCCATAATTTTCTTAGGATTTTTGGGAAAAATAATTCATTTTTTTCCTAATAGAGTTCTGAAAGGAGAGAAGCAGAACTCCTACCTACAGTCCTCTCATGAGTGAAGAGAACATGATCAAAAATGGATCCAACACCAATGGAAAATGAGTTAACAGGCAAGATGAAGAAACAGCTCTGGTAATAAACTTTCAACCACAGAATTTACCTATTTCCAAACTACTTTATTTTATTCATATTATATTATTGTTTTGATGCATTTATTTAAATAGCACAACAAATACTGTAAACTTACTGCTGGTTTCCCAAATTTAAATCTCACCAGTGATTAAATCTATTTTAATCCCTTTCCTATCCTTCTCTCTGCCTGAGAGTAAAAGTTACTAATATCCTGATATTTGAATGTATAATTATATTGTTTCCTAAAATTAAATTATCTTTATCACATATATACTTGTTTTGTTATTTTTACCTGGTTTGGAATTTGAATTCATCTTACTCTTTGCAAAATTTTAGTAATTTATTTTAGTTTTTATACTCAACATGAAGTTACTAAATTCACTGACAGAATTATGGGACTTCATGACACGTTCAAACATACGAGTTATAGGTATCTCAAAAAGGGAGAAGAATGCCCCAGGGGAATGGAAGCCATACTAGAGAATATTATGAATCATAATTTCCCAAATAAATATTACACAACATTCAAATGATTAATACTGAATGAGGGCATGCCAATCAATAACAGACCATATATATGATTATTGTGGTCTGTTAAGTTAATAATGCTGTAGTTTTACTGTGCTGTTTCTATGTTTAGTTATGTTTAGATATATAAATTATTACCATTGTGTTGCAATTGCCTATAGTATTTAACACAGTAACTTGCTGTATACAGTGCAGCCTAGGTGCATAGTAGACTACACCATCTAAGAAGAAGTATGTAAATGTACACCCTGACATTCACACCATGAAGTCACCTAATGATGCTTTCTCAGAATGTATCCCTGTCTTAAGTGACATATGAATATACATCATGTTAAGTCAGTTAATAACATTTTTTAACCTGCTCTAAATTCACTGTTCAAAAGAGAGACACATTGAGTACTCATTATCTGGAGGCCACTTCTATATTAACACCACAATAACCTTATGGGATGAGTACCTTATTCCCACTTCATAGACAGAGAAAGCAGGGCTCAGAATGGTTTATTTCATTATCTGGAATGCTCTGTCTACTAAACAGTAGAACTATGAGCCAGTTTTGCTCTTTGAGTTCCACCATGTTCTCTGCCATATTTAACAGCTCTCCAAAATGCAAAATCTCTGGAAGTGTTAGAGCATATTTCGTCTTAAGCAGAATAATAATCCTGACTTTTGTATGATGTTAATGAGAGTTTTCTGAGAGTTTAGGCGCAGAGAGGCCATATTTTATAGGTAACCAATAATAAAATCTTAGATGCTGAGAACGGAATGGGTTCTGAGAGATTATCTAATTCATAGTTATCATTTTCCATGAAGAAACTAAAATCCAAGGAAGGGAGAAAATTTCCCAAATTGAAACATCAGGTAGTGAGAGACCGATGATAATAATTCAGTTTCTTTAGAAAGTTCTAAAAAGAAGACAGACAAATGGACAAAAAATATCTAATAAAATACTCAACATCACTAATCATCAGGGGAAAGAAAATCAAAACCACAATGAGGTACCATCTCACTTGAGTTAGGATGAATATTAATGAAAAAGAAAAAAACAGCAAATGTTGGTTGAGAAAAAGGAACTCTTACACACCATTTCTGGGAATATAAACTACGACAGCCACTCTGGAGGACAATACAGATGTTCTTCAGAAAACTACAAATAGAATTATCATATGATCCATATTGAAGTATTATTTATAATAACCAAGATATGGAGTTGAGCTCGATGTCCCAAAACAGATGAGTTGGTTAAAAAAAGAAAGAAAAAAGTAGTATATATACACATCATGGAATATTATGCAGTCATCAAAAAGAATGGGACCTTGGTATTCATGACAATACCTATGAAACTGGAGTCCATTATGTTAAGTGATGTATGCCAGGCACAGGAAGTTAAACACCTCTTGTTCTCAGCTGCATATGGAAGCTGAAAGGGTTTGTCTCATTGGAGTAAAAAGTAGAACAGAGGATACTAGAGGCTGGGAAGGGGCTGGAGAGGTAGAGAGAGAT
Source organism: Perodicticus potto (assembly GCA_963574655.1). NCBI lineage: Eukaryota > Metazoa > Chordata > Mammalia > Primates > Lorisidae > Perodicticus > Perodicticus potto. The sequence continues at coordinate 6,028 of CAUYRH010066346.1, read as the reverse complement.
TTGTTAAAAGATACAAAATTACATCTGGATAGGTGGAATAAATTTTAGTATTCTATACCACTGCAGGATGACTATAGTTAACAATTACATATTACATTGTTTCAAACAGCTAGAAGGGAGATAGTGAATGATCCCAGCACAAAAAATATGATAAATGATTGAGATGATGAGTATGCTATTCAGTCTGATCTGATCATTCTGCAATATGTGTATCAAAAACTCACTGTGTGTGCCACAGATAGATACAGTTATTTGCCAGTAAAATTATTCAAAAAAACAAAACAAAACACGGTGTTCCTGAGTCATAACCTGTTTTATCTTTTCCCTACTGGATTAGCTGATATTCTCACTAGTCAGAGAAATTCGAACAAAAGACATTATTTTCTGTGCCTAATTTATCTATATAATTGCTTCAGTTAGCACTATTATTTTTAAAGGGAAAACAATGCCTTTTGGGAAATGATGTTGAGAGCCTGTAACCAAATATATCCTTTGTCTGTGTCCTATAGTACTTTTTAATGTACAATAGTCCTCTATCATCCGTGCTTTTGCTTTCCACAGTTCGATTACCTGTGTTCAGCCATGCTCCAACAATATTAAAGGACAATTCCAGTAATTAACAATTCGTAAGTTTTAGGTTGCATGTATGTCCAAGCAGTGTGATGAAATCTTGCACCTTCCCACTCTGTCCTGCTTGGGCGGTGATAATCCTACTGTTTGGCACATCCATGCTGTGTACACTCTCTGCCCATGAGTTTCTTAGTTGCTATCTTGGTTATCAGATTTTCTGTAGTAGTGTTGCAGTGCTTGGGTGTAAGAAACCTTTAATTTACTTAATAAAGGTCCCAAAGTGCAAGCATAGTGATACTGGAGTCTGGATGTGTGAAAAATGAAAAACAAGAAAATAAAAAAACCCTGGAAAGTGCTTCTTTTAAGGGAAAAGGTGCAAGTTCTCAACTTAAGAAGGAATAAAAAAATTGTATGCTGTGTTTGCTGAGATCTACAGTAGCAAGAAATTTTCTATTTAGAAAATCTTTAAGAAGGAAAAAAATTCATGCTGCATTTGCTATTACACCTCAAACTGCAAATTTATGGCTACAGTATATAATAAGTGCTTGACTAAGATGGAGGAGTCATGAAATTTGTGGGTGGAAGATGTGAACATGAACCTGTTCTGAGGGATAGCAGTGGTGTTGGGTGCTGGTCACGGTTTTAGGCCCCCACCATCAGGTTTGGAAAGTATCCTCTGCTATTACTGGGGAAATATTATTCACAAAAATTAAAATTAACTATTCACAAAAATTAAAAGAAAAATGATAGGATTTTTTAAGCTTCCATTTCCACTCAGATTAAGCCTGTCTCTTTATTTTATTCCCAAGATAAAGAAGTATATTAAGTGGAAATGTGATATAAAAAGCACCTTGTGAATCTGTGAAATCTCTTTGATACATTTATTTTTGCAAGCAGCCCAAGGATACAGTGCTACCTTTTGCTTTCTATTTTGTAAAGGAAAGTTAGTTCCAAATATAGAACTAACTGGATCCTTCATGCCCTGATAACTTTATTCTAGAGAGCAGATGCCCAATAAAGACCATTCACTCCTCCTGCAGAATGCATGTAAGTCTAACACTGGGACACGCCTTACTATGAGAACTTTGGGCCAAAATTCATTCACCTTCAAGCGCACTTTCTGACCAATGAGCCACAGTGGCACTATTTACCCTCAAATGAGCTTTAGCTCAGAGCCTTTTTCCATTAACCTTTAGGAAGATAATAATACATCTCTTTTCCCAGAGCACAACTATCCCTGTAAATATTCTCAGATCTCTCAGGGAAATGTGGGGATCAAAATTTATACCACATATTTGTGTTGATGTCACAAGATATTTTCTTCTCCCTTTCCTTATTTTAATAAATTTTTCCCTCTTTTTCTTTTTCACGGAGTCATTGTGCAATGATACCTGATGACCATTTCATTGAAAAAGCTCTGGATTTGCTAACTATGTATTTCTGAAGATTGAATGAGGAGCTATCACTTTCTCTCCTGGTGGGTCACTTCAGACCTCTGTCCATCAAAACTGTATTTACTCTTATAATTATCATCATCAACCTCATTGTATTATTATGCTTGGACCACAGACTGAGTAGTGTAAGCAACAGAAATCAATTTTCTCATGGTTCTGAAAGCCCGAGGTCAAGGTGTTGGCAGGCTTGGTTACTGGCGATGGCTCTCTGACCTTCTGCCAGGCCTGCAGATGGCCACTTTCTCATTGGACTCTCACATGGCCTTCTCTCTGTGCATTTGTGTGTGTGGGACTCCTCTTACAAGGACATCCAACCTAATGGATAAAGACCTTTGTTTATAAACACTCCAAGATCCTACCATTCTGCTACTGAGCCCAAGCTCTCATCCCATTCAGCACAGGGAAGCTAATAAGTTGAGAGACGCGATGCTGGGGAAGGAAAGCCACTTTTATTCAGAGTGTCAGAAAAACAAGGTGGTGGACTGATTTCCTAAAGAACCATCTGAAATTGATGTGAACTTTAGGCTGCATTTTATGTTAGATAGAGGGGGAGGTATTCAGGAGGTAACTGAGGACCACAGACATTGGGTGTTGGTTAGGGTCTGAGCAGGTTGTAAAACTTATTTGCTCTTGGTTAGTTAACTTTGAATGAGCAGGTCAGGTCATGATGTTCCTATAAATCCTTAACATAGCCTTGTTATTTGCACTTGTACATTTCTTGTGTCTCTAGAAGTTAGTTTTGGGAAAGGAAGAGTTATCATCTTTCTTCTAGAGTTGAACTATGAGGTAAATTCTTCCTATGATTTGTTGGCTTCCATGCAGAGCTAAGCAAAAGCTTTTAACCTAAAAGATATCACAGCAGGGGGTCAGAAGCAAAATGAGCTGTTGCCTTTAATCTTCCCTTTTGCTTTTTATATTTCCTGTTAAAATCAGAAACTGTTTCAATGGAAGATTTCACACTTTTATTCATAATGACAAAATGTTAGCACCAAAATAGTTCACAAGTACACGGCATTCTTCTCACTAATGTATTTCTTAATTCCCGACTGAATAAAGTGCCTTTATTTTGAATCTGTAGAGTGGGCAGAGTTAGAGAATAGATAAACAGGTTGTACACAATAAATTCTAGACCCAAAAATCTTTGATTTTTTTTTTTATTAAATCATAGCTCTGTACATTAATGCAATTATGGGGTACAATGTGCTGGTTTTATATACAATTTGAAATACTTCCATCAAACTGATTAACATAGCCTTCACCACATTTTCTTAGTTATTGTGTTAAGATGTTTATAGTCTACACTTAGTCGATTTAACTTGTACCCTTGGAAAATGCACCATAGGTGTGGTCCCACCAATTACCCTCCCTCTACCCATCCTCACCCCTCCTCTCCCCTCCCTCTTCTCTTTCCCCTTCTTCTTGGGCTATAGTTGTGTTATAGTTTTCATATTCAAGTGTGGATGTTTATAAATTGGTTTCATAGAGGGACTGAGTACATTGGATACTTTTCTTCCATTCTTGAGATACTTTGCTAAGAAGAATATGTTCTAGTTCCATCCATGTAAACATGAAAGAGGTAAAGTCTCCATCTTTCTTTCAGACTGCAGAATATTTCATGGTGTGCATATACCACAATTTATTAATCCATTCATTGGTCAATGGGCACTTGGGTTTCTTCCATGGCTTAGCAATTATGAATTGGGCTGCAATAAACATTTTGGTGCAAGTATCTTTGTTATAAAGTGATTTTTGGTCTTCTGGATATATACCTAGTAGAGGAATTATAGGATTAAATGGCAGGTCTAGTTTTAGATCTCTAAGTGGTCTCCAAACATTTTTCAAAAGGAATGTATTAGTTTGCATTCTCCCTGCAGTGTAGAAGTGTTGCCAAAAATCTTTCCAAAAGGAACCTATTAGTTTGCATTTCTCTTGCAGTGTAGAAGTGTTGCCTTTTCTCCACATTCACACCAACATCTCTGGTTTTGGGATTTTGTGATGTGGGCTAATCTTACTGGAGTTAGATGATATCTCAAAGTAGTTTTGATTTGCGTTTCTCTGATGATTAAGGATGATGAGCATTTTTTCATGTGTCTGTAGGCCGTGTACCTGTTGTCTTTGGAGAAGTTTCTCTTCGAGTCTCTTGCCCACTCTGAGATGGGATCACTTGTTCTTTTCTTGCAAATACATTTGAGTTCTCTGTGCATTCTGGTTATTAAACCTTTATCAAAGACATAACTTGTGAATATCTTCTCCCATTCTGAGGGCTGTCTGCTTGCTATACTTACTATGTTCTTGGCTGTGCGAAGCTTTTTAGTTTGATCAGATACCAGTAGTGTATTTTTGGTATTGCTTCAATTGCCCTGGGGGGTTCTCCTTATAAAGTATTTGCCCAGGCCTATTTCTTCAAGTGTTTTTGCTGCACTTTCTTCTAGTATTTTTATAGTTTTATGCCTTAAGTTTAAATCTTTTATCCAGTGAGAGTCTACCTTAGTTAATGGTGAAAGATGTGGGTCCAGTTTCAGTCTTCTACAGGTCGCTAGCCAGTTCACACAGCACCATTTGTTAAATAGGGAGTCTTTTCCCCACTAAACGTTTTTAATTGGCTTGACACAGATCAAAGAACAATAAGTAACTGGATTCATCTGTTGGTTTTCTATTCCGTTCCAAACATCTACCTCTCTGTTTTTGTGCCAGGACCATGCTGTTTTGATCACTATCAATTTATAGTACAGTCTCAGGTCTGGTAGTGTCATTCCTCCTGCTTTGTTTTTATTTTTGAGTAATGTCTTGGGTATTCAAGGTGTTTTCTCATTCCTTATAAAATGAAATATTACTTTTTCAAGATCTTTAAAATATGACAATGGAGATTTACTAGGAATTGCATTAATAATATATATATTGCTTTGGGTAGTATGGACATTTTAACAATATTGATTCTTCCCAGCCATGAGCATGGTATGCTTTTCCATTTGTTAACATTTTTTGGCTATTTATTTTCTTAAAGTTTCATAGTTCTCTTTATAGAGATCTTTCACATCCTTTTGTAGGTAAACTCCCAAATAGTTCAATTTCTTTGGCACTACTGTAAATGGTATAGAGTCCTTGACTGATTTTTCAGCTCGGCTATTGTTGGTATATTTAAAGGGTACAGATTTATGGGTGTTGATTTTGTAGCCTGAGGCATTGCTGTATTCCTTGATCACTTCTAAATGTTTTGTAGTAGAATCCCTGGTGTTTTCCAGATATACAATCATATCATCTGCAAAGAGTGAACGTTTGTTCTCTTCTGACCCTATGTGGATACCCTTGATCGCCTTTTCTTCCCTAATTGCAATGGCTAAAACTTCCATTACAATGTTAAAGAGCAGAGCAGGTAATGGGCGACCTTGCCTGGTTCCTGATCTAAGTGGAAATGGTTTCAATTTAACTCCATTTAATACGATATTGGCTGTGGGTTTGCTGTAGATGGCTCCTATTATTTTAAGAAATGTCCCTTCTATACCCATTGTCTTAAGTGTTCTGAGCATGAAGGGATGCTGGATACTGTCAAAACCTTTCTTGGCATCAATTGAGAGAATCATATGGTCTTTATTTTTAATTTGTTTATGTGCTGGATTACATTTATAGATTTGCGTATATTGAACCAGCCTTGAGACCCAGGGGTAAAGCCCACTTTGTCATGGTGTATAATTTTTTTTATGTGCTGTTGAATTCTGTTTGTTAGGATTTTGTTGAGTATTTTTACATCGATATTCATTAGTGATATTGGTATATAATTTTCTTTTCTTGTTGGGTCTTTCCCTGGTTTAGGAATCAAGGTGATGTTTGCTTCATAGAATGTGTTGGGTAGTATTCCTTCTTTTTCTATATTTTGGAAGAGGTTTAGCAATATAGGTACAAGTTGTTCTTTAAAGGTTAGGTAGAATTCTGACGTGAAGCCATCTGCTCCTGGTCTTTTCTTTTTAGGGAGATTTTGTATGGTTGATGCTATTTCAGAACTTGAT
>CAUYRH010066345.1:0-39478 GCA_963574655.1 Perodicticus potto | reverse complement strand
ACTTATAATTCTTTCCTATAACTAAATCCCCCTCTACTTATAATTCTTTCCTATAAATAAATCCTAACTTACCACCACTATTGTGGTCCGTCGATTCCTTCTTCGAATCGCCGAGACCAAGAGCCTGAAATTCCGGTATCACCATCACCTCTACCTTCTAGTCATTGAAGGAAATCCATCTACTAGCAATAGATTGGGCTAGGAGAAGACTTAGACCATTCATTCAGCTGTAGGATTTTCTTCATCTCTACTAATAATCTAGTACTTCTAGAAGTATTCATTCCCCCATCACCTCTACCTTCTAGTCATTGAAGGAAATATATTTACTAGCAATAGATTGGGCGAGGAGAAGACTCAGACCATTCATTCAGCTGTAGGCTTTTCATCTCCACTTAGAATTAATAGGAAAGGGGCTACTTAAACAGCATTATTTTATCTCTTAGGAAGTGAAAATTCCTCTAAACCAGCGATTTTCAACTGGTACACCACGAGAGGATCTTAGGTGTGCTGTGAAAAATTATAAAGATCATTAATTTATTTTTGAATGAAGTTCAAAGCACAGTAAGTATATTCTTATTTTACTCTTTTTTTTGATCAACATAATTTAAGTGTGTTGTGGAAATTTAAAGAGGGGTTCAAGTGTACCATAAGATAAAAAAAAAAGGTTGAAGAACACTGCTCTAAAACCTTGTTTCTTCATTGTTCTCTCCACAAACCCTTCTTATGAAGATTATCTGGAGATTGCTTATCCATTGCTAAAGCCCAGTGTTCATACTTGAAACCTTGAGTTCCTTTGCATATTTTAGGATGATTCTTATCAAACAGAAGAGGCTATTTCCATGCTGGGCTGAAACACACAATGTCCACTTTTGTGCCTTGGAATTCTGTCCTTTTTTCATATGTGTGTTTGTCACAAAGATCATTTTTAACATGTTGCTGACCGGTCACAAGTTCTTAGTAACATGAATAGTTTCTGTATAAAATTGCCAGTCAACAATGTGTTGAATACAATAAGACAGACAAAGGTGACATCTGTAATTTTTTAGCCAACAGAAGACAACATCAAATTTTAGATCAATTTATTTTGCCAATTTTTTAACTCAATAAAAGTGTTCAATTGTATATAAAACCAGCACATTGTACCCCACAATAGCATTAATGTACAGAGCCATGATTTAATTTAAAAAAAGAAAAGTGTTCAAAATTAAATTTTGATCAAACTTAGAAAGTAACTGTGCCCTATCAATCATATTTACAATGTCATAACTCTTTGCATAGAAGTCTTATCTTCATCTATTTTCACTTGGCCTTTTGATCAAAAGGGTGAATTTAGCTTGTACTGGATGTTTTTTTAGAAAAATTAGGTGGTTTTTCTCAAACAATTACCTTGAGCTTTTCTTCAGATAGATTATGTGATGTTTTTATTACTTCTGCTGCTGAACAAAAGTAGCTTTTTCATTTTCATTTATATGCTTTGTAAATGTCAAATTCCTTGTTAAGAAGTCAGAGTTGACATTCTAAAAGTCAAAGGGGTATATAAATAATAGTCAAATATATACAAGTAGAGTTGAAAGTAACTTCAATCACTTTTCCCACTTTTCAAAAATCAAGGTAACCTACATTTCAAATAATTATTTGAATGGAAGTAATCAGCTGCAGTAAGAAAAAAGAAAGACATATGATATTCTAAAATGTGATATATCTATCTATAATTTGTGTGGAAAGAACATGAATATACAAGTAAAACCCATGTGAAATCCATTTCGTATCACTTATACATTTAGTTAATTAACCCTGACACCAATTCCTTGGAATTAACTTTTACAGAATGTGGAGGATTTAAAATTAGGTTTCCATCAACTTTAAAGGTAAGGTAAAAATTTTTCTCCTGTTATCTCCAAGGAAGTAAAATTGTTCTAGTGCATTAGTGATTAGGTTATCACTTTCATTTCTTTACTTTCTCAATTTTTAGAAAATTATAATCTGGTAGATTATTTAACATGCTTTCAAAGGAAAAGAAAATGACTCAGCTTATTGATAGTAATCAGTGAATTCAGGATGCTAACATAAATTTAGGGTCACAAACTCAGACGTTTTCAGGAGCCAAATAACATGCATGGATAGTGTGTACCAGGTAGGAATGAACGCAAGCTGGAGAGCACCTGCCCACTTGTTGCATTCCCAGAAAGCATGGCCCTGCAAACATGGGGCAAAAAAAGGGCCAGGGCTTCTGTGATGTTAAGAGAAGCCCCAAACACACTTTTTCCACTAAATGCTCAATCTCCCAATTTGGAAAGGTTAGTAATTATTTTTTCTGCAAACATTGCCTGTGGTCTGTGAGCTGTATTTGGTCTATAAGCCACTATCTGCGAGCCAATACTGTCCACAAGAAGTTCACATTGGAAGCTTACCCAGTAAATCACAATAACTTGCAATAAGAAATATAACTATAGTCCAGAAAGTAGAAAGGAAGAGAAGAGAGAGAGGAGGGGAGGAGGGATATGGGAAGAGGGAGAGTATTTGGGGAGACCTCACCTAATGTGCATGATGCAATGGTACATTTCAAAACTATTAAGAAATGAGTATAATTGTGATGGATGTGTTACTTAGTTCAATGTAAGCATTTCACATTGTATGTTGAAGCAGTACCCTGAACCCCATAAATGCATCAGTATATAAAGTTACGATTTAATAAAAAACAATTAAAAAATATAAATATACATATATAAATATATAATTATCAAATTCATTTGAATTCCCACATTGGCTGAGTACCATGTCTGTGAGATTAAATAAATATGATTGGAGACTTAAGAATTAAAGTAAACAGAGTTGCTTTAGTAGATAGTATCGTCAAGAGATAAGTCAGTACATTCATTTATTCTGCAAATATGTAATAAGAGTCTTGCATATGTCAAGCACTGTTTTAGCCTATTACTCAGGATACAGCTGAGTACAAGGTACTTATTCCTCAAGGTGCTTACATTACACAGGTGGGAGGTAGTAAATAAATAAGTAAACAAGAAATCTAGCAGGTAATGACAACTACCATGCAGGAAGTTCATAAAGGGCAATTTGATAGCTGTTTGATTGGCTTCCCTGTACTAGCCTGCAGACCTAAAATCGGTCTTACCTCAGAAGCTGTCAGAGTGTCAAATTCTTCTTTACTCATTTTGTTCTAGCTATGAGATCACTTGTATGTTTTAAGATATTGAAGGCCACTTTATTTCAAATTAGTTCCATTTTAATCTTCTTGACTAAATTTGGTGGAAATGTCGATCCACGACGGATGGAGGAAAACAGCTAATCTAATCATCAGCTTAATTACAATGCCTGGGTCAGTGCTGCAGATGGTTAATTCCAAACACTCTATGTTGATTCCTTTTAGCTTCAGTTTTAGAGGGTACCACTTTCCAGTGTGTCCCCAAATTCTGGGAATGTACCATTTGAAGATTTTTAATTACATTTAGGAAAAAAGAATAACAGCTTCACAATGAAGTACCTTTCCCAGCGACAGGGCTTCTCCCATCTAAAAATGCATGTTAACAAGTATCTTTCCTATGGTTTTGTAATCAGCCTCTGGATGAGGAAATGAAAAAACTCTGGATTGTCCAGACAGAAGGTCTGGGTTCAAAACCAGCTGTTTGGCTCTCCTATGGGCCAACTCTCTGATCTGATTCAGTCACCTAATCCTCACTGCTCAGTCTTGAAAGCCCACCCCCTGGGGCACTGAACATGAGGACTGAGTGAGAGTGTGAATTTGAACACCACCTTTATGATTGTTACTCTCATTGGAATGGCCGTTAAGGTCAATGGCAATGCCTGTTTTTCTGGTGAGTTCCATGAGCTGGGGGTGACTCATACCTGTAATCCTAGCTACTCTGGAGGCTCAGTTGGGAGGATCTGTTGAGTCTGGGAATCCTGAGTGTAGGCAACAGACCTAGTCAGACCCAATCTCAATCAATCAATCAATCAACACATGAATGGGTCCTTGTGACATAGACAAATGAAGCAGAGCCAAACACAAAGCAGATCTCTTCTGGAAAAGTTGGCCACTGAAGAGGAAATAAGTGAAATCTGGAAGCTGATATTTAAATTAAGAAAGAGAAATGTAAATTACATATAATAGAGTAGGAATAATAATAAATGGCTAACGTTTGCTGAGCACTTACTCTCCCTCAGGCATGGGGGTCTGTGTCTAACTTCTGTTATCTTTTCAAATGAGGGGAGGAGGAGGAAGGAAAAGTTAAGCTAATAAATATTGTGAAGCTGGAAAAAAATCATTACCACATGCACAATATGCACCATCACCCCCCAAAGCTCTATAAATACATACAGGTTTGACACCATTTCTCAGAGGTTTGTTGTCTTTTACAGGCCTTTTGGGCCCCTTCCGCCTATTATTATCTAATCTCCCCTTCTCAGCCATGCAGGGAAGTCCACAACCTCCCCTATCCCCCAAAGCCCAGCCCCTTCAGAAATAGTTCTCTCTCAAGTGCCAGCATTTTGTGCGGTAAGCACATGTTGCTGGTAACATTGAACTGCTAGTTAAAAATTTATTTCACTAAATTATATAGCGGTTAGCTGGGCAAATAATGGAAATGCAAAAGAATACATTCAGTATATGTAGCTTAGAGTATGTTCTTTTGTAAAGCAAAAACATTTTTCCCCCCAAATTAGACTAGAAACGGCTTGCTCCACTTAAGACTTCATTAATAAACTTCTCAGAATATGAAATGTCTCCAGCGTATGGGGACGCTGGGGTGAAAAGTTCCGAGTAATCATTGAGCCCCAGCGCTGGGTGCTGGAGGAAATATGCTAATACAGCCGTTCGCCGCAGGGCTGTTGTTATTTATATAGCGTTGGTTGGGCAAGGTTGGCACTGGAGCAGGGAAGAGGAGGAAGGGGTTTGTCTTCTTGTCTGAGAGAGTATAGATTGTTTGCCTGTGGACACGACGTTCCAAACGAGAACTCAAAATCTTGGCGAGGGGGTGGGGAATGCGATCACGTTTATAATGTGTATATATAACTTGGGTTGGAGATACATCCTTCTAGCATTGTGCTTATACAGCATTCACTTTGGATTGGGGAGGAAATGGCGATTTGGGAGTGGGCGCTGCAGTGGGTCTCAGGAGACCCGACGCCGCAGGAGACTGGAGGCCTGAAATTGGCAAATATGCCTCCTTGACCCAGCTCCTCCGACACAAAAATCAACCTTATCTGCGCCTTCGAAATAGAGTAGAGGGTTGTTTCCGAAGGCCGGAGACCCTAGGACTCGCGAATGGGGTGCAAGTAGCTGAGCAGCTGGGCACCTCCGAAACGACTGAGGTCACCGAGACCCGGCGCACGCAGGGTGGGTGCGGGCCCTGCGCGGCTGCGGGAGCCAAGCCTCGAGGACCACCCTGTCCACAAGCTCTCGGCGCGCGACGACTCCCCCGGGTACCCCCACCAGCCCGCGACCCCTGCTCCGCTCGCCTCCTCCTCCCTCCCCCCCGCCCGGCGAGGAGCCAGGACCAGCAGGGGATCCTCCGGCCAGGCTGGCCCCTGGTGTCCGGTTTCCCCCGCCCTCCTCCCGCGTATCAAAGGCAGTGTTGGCTGCACGTCCCAGCTGGAGGGGGCGCTCGCGCGCAGGAGCGGAGCGCAGCAGGTGCCGTGGTTACCTCCACCTCGGCGGGGGGAGAGGGGGCGGGCCGGGGGGGGCAGGGGAGGAGGAGGAGGAGAGAGGCCGGCTCCCAGAGCCGGAGCGCGGGGCCGGCACGGCAGGCAGGGTCTCCAGCTCTTGGTTTCCGGGAGGCGCCCGAAGTCCGATAAATACATACCGGGCACGGAGGCAGCAGCGGCCCCTGCCCGCTCCACCCGCACGGCCACCCGCAGGGCCCCAAGCAGCGGACAAGGGCGCGGGCCGGGTGCGGCAGCGGCTCCTCCTCCAGCCGCGGCTGGCGCGGAGCAGAGACAAGCGGCGGGCTTGGCCGCTGGCGCTCGGGCCGCGGAGCCGATGAGCCGCGGCAGCTGAGGGCCCTGCCACCCTTTGCCCGCCTCTGCTCGGCGCCCAAGCGGGGCCGCAGCGCCCGGGGCGCGGGGTCCGGCGGGTGACATGGGGGCGGCCTGACGCACCGGGAGCCGCCAAGCGCTCTGTCTCGAGCCGCGGGCCCTCCTCGGCGGCGGCGGCAGCGGGCGCCCGGCGCCGCGCGCTCTGCCCCGGGCGCCCGCGGAGCCTCCGCCGTGCTCTATGCGCCTCTGCGGGCGCCGCGGGCCCGGGCCATGGCGATAGACCGGCGGCGCGAGGCGGCGGGCGGCGGGCCCGGAAGGCAGTCGGCCCCGGCCGAGGAGAACGGCTCCCTGCCGCCCGGGGACGCGGCGGCCTCGGCGCCCCTCGGGGGACGCGCTGGCCCCGGCGGCGGCGGGGAGATTCAGCCGCTGCCCCCACTGCATCCCGGCGGCGGCCCGCACTCAAGTTGCTGCTCGGCGGCTGCGGCCCCGAGCCTCTTGTTGCTGGACTACGATGGGTCAGTACTACCTTTCCTCGGGGGCCTGGGCGGGAGCTACCAGAAGACCCTCGTGCTGCTCACCTGGATCCCGGCGCTGTTTATCGGCTTCAGCCAGTTTTCGGACTCGTTCCTCCTGGACCAGCCCAACTTCTGGTGCCGCGGGGCCGGCAAAGGCGCAGAGCTGGCTGGGGTCACCACCACCGGCCTGTGGAGCGACTTGGGCAACTGGACCAGCCCCCCGACCAACCCCTTCTCCACTGCTGCCTGGGGGGTTCCGGGCAACCGAAGCAACAGCAGTGGCGCGAACGGGGGCGACACCCCACCCTTGCCATCCCCTCCGGACAAGGGGGACAACGCTTCCAACTGCGACTGCCACGCATGGGACTACGGCATCCGCACCGGCCTGGTGCAGAACGTGGTCAGCAAGGTAAGGACCGAAACCTCCCTGGCCCCGCGTCCTTCTCGCGAGCCCCTGTACCCCAGCCGGATCGCCTCCACCCTTCCCTGAGTCTCCCTCCGTGCAGACGAGGTCTAAGCCTGAACCAGCGGGGAGCTGAAATCCCAAAATTGGTGCTAATCTGTGTGTATATGCATCCCACATGGGCTTAATTTTCTTCGTCCCCCAAATCAGATTATGTTTACTTGGGTGTGCGAGGGCTTTTTGCCGCCTTCTGCGGGGACACTACAAGCCTGCTTTGAGGGAACACCGTAGCTTCTCCTAGTTTGCACCCAAACTCAGGTCCCAGTACACCTATGGAAAGAGCGCCCCTCCCCCTAAAAAGACTGGACCAACTCTCCCCCACCCGCCGGGGTGAGGCGGCTGACTGTCACCAGCCGGCTCTAGAGGACTCGCCTCCAGAGAGGTCTGCCAGCTGGAGCCAAGACCGCGGCTCTGATCGTCTGCCTGGTTAGTTGTCCCTGTGTCTCCCACATAGAAATAGCTATTCGGGAAAATAGCCTCCTATTCCCAGATCTTCCGCTTTCTGGCAGACTTCAGCCATCCTGCGCTTTGTTTGGACACAGGCAGAAGCCAGTATGTGATAGAGAGGCAGAGGGCTTTTGAAATTACGCCCCCCCTTTCCAATGCTCAGTTCTGTCTAAAGATTTTTCGCTTTAGACTTTGTCACCCCAGTGTTCCCTACAGTGTGTTCTAAGGACTTTAGTAAACATCACTGGAGTGTAGGAAGGACACTGAGAATATGTTGGGGCCACCTTGCACAGCAGCTGCCTTGGGCTGAGGCCCTGAGCTACCCTGGTAGCCTAAGCTGAACATCCACTTTGTCCTCTGAGTCCGGACAGCTCCCCTTGCAGAGGCATTGCATTGTGTGAAACGTGGCAGGAGTGTTTTGTGAGAGATGTGTGGAGGCCTAAATGGGCAATGGTAGGCAATGCCCTCAGCTATGATTTGACAACTTTCTTAACATGTAAGAGATATCGTATGCCAGCTTGTCAAGCAATTTGTTGTTTTTGTCTCTTCTGTGTTTAAATAATTCACATTTCAAAGAAATTGTAGACTCCTCCCCCCATCCCTTTCTGGGCAATTCTGGGCTGAGTTTTAAGTGCTTTGCCTAAATGCAAGAATGAAATTTGGTAGTTTGCAATAGTTAATGTGTATGTATTCCCACCACCCCCTAAGTGTGTGTTGGTAAACAGTTGGAGCTTATGGATGTGTATGATGAAACTCTTACATCATCTTAATCATTGTTTTAATCTTGCACCAACCTGGCCTGAAATGCTGTGTCCTGTGGGAACTGTCTGGCTTAACTGCAGGGTAATGGGAAAGATTCTTACAGCTTGGTTCACTTTGATCCCCTGCCCCCACCCACCCACCACAACCCCAGACATCCTCTCCTTTCCAAAGGTGTTTCTGTGACTGTTTTCCATTCATGGAGGGCACTATTTCTTTTTGTTTTAGCAGCACAGAATTAAAAACAATGACTATTTAAATCACTTTATCTGGCAGACTGAGGATTTGGCAACATTTTCAAGTATTTTAAGCCCCATTCTAGAGCAGAGAAAGAATAATAGATCAAAGTGAGTGTGTATAAAGAGTGATCTGTCCTGGGGTGAAAAAAGAGGTGAACTTGAAGGTTCAGAGGTAGGGTAGACTCTCTTTACCTTAGCGTGGGGACCCAGGAAACTGCTATTCACACTCTGCCATGCATGGTGTGAGGAGAGAACAAAAATAGTTTTTAAAAACAGTCTATAGAGGCATATTGCAGAGCGGGGCAGTTTCTCTAAATCAGCATTCCAAGAGGGGCACAGATAGCTCTAATATGTGTGGCATGTTTTGGGGGGTGCTTGATGACATGTTACTTGGTGAGACTAAGAGGGGAAAGCTGGGAACAATAATTAGAGACATGTGTTCTTATACAATAAAGACTAGAAGGGACGTACTGATTTTCATGGACAAAAAAGATGTAAATAAAGGACTGCCTTGCACAGTGTTCTCTGTATTTTAAGCACATAACAAATGCTTTAAAGCGTTTTTCAAACACATTTTGGCACATTTGGGTAGGAAAGCAGACTTTTTCCTATGCGGATGCTGGATCAGATGTGCAAATGTGGAAAGTGTACTGTGATGAGTGCAGGAGTTTTAGGGGTTAGGCACTTGTCAGCTTTGTTCCCAAGAAGCAGAAGTAGAAGAAAGTTTCACCTTCTGACAATGGATCAAAGTACAGGGTGTGAGAAGTTGCCTCTTGTACCCTCTTTCCTGCTCCATACCACAGTCTTTCCCTTGTGCCTGTGCCTCATATAGTGCCTTAATCATTCAGCAGGCATGCCTGCCGATCCCCCTAGAGTCTGTGTCCTGTTCTGTCCCTGGGTGCTGGCTGGAGCGGGAAGAGAGAAGAGATGCTGAGCACCATTCTCCGCCTCTTCTCATTTAGCTTCTGCTATGCTAGCACCTACTTATACCCATGGAACTGCAAAGCCTTTCTCCCCTCCTGAGTGACATCCCTGACATGTGGTTCTCCATCCTCAGTTTAAACACTTCCACAGATGACGAGTGCTCTATTAGCTAGGCAGCCAGCTGGTCCTATACTTATTCTGCCTTCCAGAGGGACACGCTTTTTTAGTAAATAAAACTCAGGTTATCTCATGCCTATTTGTACAGCTTGATCCTCAGAATGATTGTTTTTTATTCATCATAAAATGTATTTTCTATAGTTTCCTTCCTGGCTAAAAAATCTATTCTAGCTGTACTGATTATTCCACTTGACTTGTGTGTCTTTTAAGCATGACACCCAGAATACAACCCAGCACCCTCTGTGTATTCTAACCCAAAGAGAAGGCAGGTGGATACTGTCCTTCCCCTATTGGAGCCCACAGTTGATGCTAAAGGCTTTTAGTAGACATGACATACTTCGCTATGCAGACCACAGTCACCAAAGACACCACATCAGCTTCACGGAATTATATTAAGTCAAGGCTTTCTCAGTCTTGGGCTCATGTAGTGTGGCACACATATAGATTTCATCTTAATAGTTTTTGAGTTTTTAGATTTCTCCTGTTAGGATCCTTTTTGTTTTCATTTTTTGCCTTGGTCCTTGATATTTGTTATCTATACCACAATGTGCATTACAGACTTTGCAATCCCTTCAAAATAATGACAACAATAACACCTTTCTTTTGTGCAGTCATTTATAGTTTTCAAAATATTTTCACATACATTATTTTCTTTGATTCAGAATAATAACCCAAGACCTATCTTAACATCAAGCGGTATCATGCATTTTAAATTAGTGAACGCACTTTTGAGTGGGCCAGGTGTTCTGCTCTGGAACCAGGTACGGATTCTCTTCAACTTACGATGGAGTTACGTCCAAATAAACCCATCATAAGTTGAAAATATTATAAGTCAAAAATGCATCTAACATATTTGCCTGCCATGGGGCATAATCTAAGCCTATCTTACAACTGTGTTAAATATCTCATGCAACTTATGAGATACCATACTAAAAGTAAAAAACAGAATGGTTGTACCGATACTCAAGGCATGCTTTTGTACCGTGATAAAGATGAAAAATTGTTAAGTTGGACCATTGCTAAGTCAGGACCATTTGTATTTCTCTTCCTGATGTCTTGTAGTTTTGTAATTTATCTCCTAACTCTGTTGAAAGGTATTGTCAGTATCTCCTTGAAAAGAAAAATCAGATTCCTTCAGAGTCAAATAGCAAGCAGGTTTTAGGGAAATGAGAATGAACAGGTCTGGAGCCTGGCTCACTTGGCTTCTCTCTCCTACAGCATTTCCCGTGCAGTTCAAACTCGCAGATAACTTCTGAGATTTTGGACAAGGTTAAAAAAAAAAAATCTCCACAGACTTAAAAATAATTTGCATTATTCTGAGTGAATTGGTTTCTAGCACTCACCACTCTCTTGAATAATCTCTAGGATTTTGCCAACAATCAATGCCAGCTAAACTTTCCAAGCCCTGTGTTTTTTCTGTATTTGAAGTTTAGGATGTTTGTCTATCCCCAATCTTCTGATAGTATTCCTTCTATTCTGATGAATTAACAAAGATTTCTGACCTTTTTCCTGAAAATTGTTTAATCTAGGAATTAATTTTTATCCTTTTTCAACGGCTAAATACTAGAAGTTATTTAAAGTGACTCCACTATAGTATAATTAAGGCTAAATATAGTTACACTGCCATTGCAATGGTAATATTTTTTAAAGTAGCCCACAATTCTATGATCCTAGCCTAGTAACTAGCTTTCACTTTTTTGGGTGTGTGTGTGACAGGGTCTCACTCTATCCCCCAGGCTGGAGTGCAATATCATTATCATAGCTCCCTATAACCTTGAACTCTTGGGTTCAAGCCATCTTCTTACTGCAACATCCTAAGTAGCTATGTCTACAGGCCCAAGCCACCACACCCAGCTAAGTTTTTTGTTTGTTTGTAGGGACAGGTCTCAATATGTTGCCCAGTCTGCTCTTGAACTCCTGGCATCAGCAATCCTCCTGCCATGACATTCCAAAGTTCTGGGACCTTAGGCATGATCCACTGCCCCTGGCCAGTTTTCACTTATAAAATGCTCTACACATACATATATTTTTAAATTACCAATCCAGGTGTCCATTTCATAAAATCTATTTTCTCTTGACCCCCATATGAAAAGCATGTCCAAGTCGTCAGAAATATAATTTCTTAAATTATTTTCCTAATGCTGGACTGACTCCCATGAGGTGTTACATATATATACAACACAACAGTGAACATCTTTATGAATATCTTTTAAAAATTGACTGTAGTAGATAATGCATGTACATGGTGCATAAAATATACCGTAAAAGTAATGTTTCTTGCTGTTACTGCCCCTAGTTTTCCTCTTCAGAAGCAGCCATGGTTACCACTTTCTTATTTATCTTTTTAGAAATATTCTATTTTCATTTATGTGTTTTCTCTCAGAAGCAGCAGCATATTATATTCACTGTTCTTTACCCCTTTTTCACTTATGTTGGTGATGGGTGCATCAATACTTACACTTACTCATTCTTTTTTAATGTCTGCATAGTATCATTGTCTAGCTGGGTCATAATTAATTGGTCACCTACTGAAAAGGCATTGAGGGGTTTGTTTCCAGTCTTTGCTATCACATACACAATATGTAATGAAATCCTCGCATGCGTGAACATTTATTTATATATGTGTAAGAAATTCTTAGAAGTAGGAGTGGACTGCATTTTTATTTTGATAAAATGCTATCTATAGAGACACTTCCACTGATAATGTATGCGCTCCTATCTCCACACCCTCCCTCACCCAGGGGTTATCAAACTTTCAAATGTTTGCTAGACAGACATGTTAGACATTATATTTGGTTTTGGTGATTCATACTTCTTTTCTTATGAGGGAGGGTAAATATCTTGTAGAAAGTTTTGAGCTATTTGTATTTCTTTTTCTTCAAACTGTCTCTTCATTTCCTTTGCTTTTGTATTGTGTATATTTTGGGTGGAGCATTACTTTCTTGTTGATTTATAGGAACATTTTATATATAAAGGAAAGTAACTTTCTGGGATGTCTTGTAAATCTTTTCACCTCATTTGTTTGTCTTTTGATTTTGTTTATGATTTTTTTATTATGCAAAAACTTTTGGTTTGAGGCCCCACGCAGTGGGCTCAGTCCTGTAATCCCAGCACTCTGGGAGGCAGAGGCTGGCAGATTGCTTGAGTCATTGTGGTGGGCACCTATAGACCCAGGTACTCCAGAGGCTGAGGCAAGAGAATTGCTTGAGCCCAAGAGTCTGAGGTTGCTGTGAGTTGTGACGCTGCAGCACTCTACCAGGGGCAACAAAGTGAGACTCTGTCTCAAAACAAACAAACAAACCAAAAAAAAAAACCTTTTGGTTTGGCAGAGTCTATTGAATTAATCTTTTCCTTCATAGTTTCTGGGCTTCGTTAGATTTACAACTTCCACACTCCTGAAATACTGGGGGCAAGGGAGAAAAATTCCAATATTGTCTACTATTTTGTGATATCATTACTTCTTTATTTTGGTGTTGCAAGTAACTATTAAGATAAATTACTAGAAAGGGAAATATGATGTAGAAGGTCAGAGGATATAACCAACATTTCATACAGACTTCGACTTACAACAGTGTCCTGAATTATCTCCCTTTTCTTCATTTTCTTGTTCTGAACTGCCTCAAACCTCTTTTGTTGTTAGTCGTTTTTGTAAGTTGTAATTTGTGTTGGCTTTTAGTCCAAGGTAGGAATGAGTCAAAAGTTGCTGTCATTTAAAAACACACTGGACTTTATGAATGTTAGTCCTGGTGTTGCCACAACCTGGCGGTATGCTGGACCCAGCTTGGCTTCTACTAACTCTAGAGAGGCCGAGAAGGGCTGGCAGGGGCACCTGTCCTTTCTCTTCGACTTGTTCTTTCACTGGCCTATCAGAGATAATCCTTGTTGTGCTTGAGGACCGTCATGACTGTATGTTTAAGTTACAATACAGTCAACTGTGGTTATGCTGTGGCTTTGACTGGGTGGGCAGGCATTTGCAGACCACCCCTGTGGGCAGATTGCCCTTATCTCTGTCTTCTCAGCCTCCTAACCAGGTTTCCTGCCTCATCTTGCTGCTCTTAAAACCACAGGCCCCACAGACAGAAAATAAGATGGAAACCCATCCACCTCACTCCCCTGCTTGCAGCCTTCCTTGGTTTCTGATCCCTAGGGCTCCCCATCATTACTGAATGAACTACCTAGCTGGCAAGGGTCCCCTCAGGCCTGAGCCCCACATGCCTTTCTGCTCCCTTGCTAGCCCCCTTGTCATAGGGGGTATCTTGTGTATACAGTGGTTCCCAGCCCAGCCTCTTACTGCCTCGGTGTTCATGCCATTCTACTTTCCCAGATCACCCTTCCCTCCTTCTTTAATCTGTTCTTCCCTGTTCTTCCTTCAGGTCAGCTCAGTCCTCATTCAAGTGACAGTGCCAAGCTGTCCCCTCCTCCTAGCACTCCCAGCACCCTGGCCAAAATGATGTGTGTCTGTCTTTCATTGGAGGTCTTAAACCCACAAGTCAATAGCGTAAATGTCTAAACTCACCTGATCTTGAAGTTGTGAAAAGAAGGAGAGATTTTTAGTTTGGCAGGTGTGAGTTGCAGCCCGAACCCTGCTGCTTGGTAGGGGCCTATCTTTGGGAACATTACTTAACCTGATTCCTCATCCACAGCCTCACTGGGGAGCACCCACCCCCGCCCCCACATGCCTGGCAAACAGCAGAGACCTGGGAAATCTTAGGTGCCTTTCTTCTTTCCCTTGGTGGGGGAAGGATGGCCTAAATGAGTCACCTGAAAAGTCGAGGAGGGGTTGAAAGTCCACACCTGGAAGGGCCTTTCAGTCCTTGGAAGTTCCCATGTGTCAGCTGTCTTAGACCAGAAACCGAGGATGATGTGGAGAAGCAGGTGTGCCCTTGACACACTCCTGCATGCAAGGTGATCCTAGGAGCCCAGCCAAAGAGCACTGTCCAGGAATGTATGTGTAGCCGTGTATGTTTGTGGAGTTCCAATCTGAAAGTAGAACAGCTTACCTGGCTCAGAGAGAGGCCAGGATCTGAAAGGAAGAGACCTTGTGATGTGCCATCCCTGAGGGCAGGAGAGTGGGGCTTTGCCCATTTTCCACTAACAACCCGGTCTTCACTGCCTGGGCTGGAACCCTGAGCTTAGGCCATTTAGTGAAGAACTAGCTACATATGTTTAAGTCTGGCTCCACTGTGCTGGGTGAAAACACAGGTCAGAGAGGGTGGAATTTTATAGAGCCATGGTAGCCTTGAGCAGAGCTCAGAGAGAGATGAAACCAGAGAAAAGGCTGGGCTCCTTCCCACCTGGAGCTGAGTTTCTGTGGGCTGTCATTGACTTTGACCTCAGTAGTCTAAGAACTTTGAACTTCTCCAGGTGGTATTTAGTTTTTTGGGTTTTTTTTCTTCAACATTTACTCAGTGCTGGTCATTATCAGTGGGCAGATCCCCCTCCAAACAAGTGAACTAGAGATTGACAAAGGCCTGTATTTCTAGGAAAAGGGACATGGTGTTGGTTGTATCAAGTGGATTTCCCCTAAAATAAATCATTGCTATGAGAGAACACTGCAGGAGCTCACCAGTCCATTGTGTTTGTCCAGCTTCTCCTTGACTCTTTTGGTTACAAATAACAAATTACACTACATTGATTAAATTACATTAACAAAATATGAAAGGATTTTATTGGAAAGATGCAGGGCAAGAGGTGGAGGCCTGAGATCACAAAGTGGTGTGGGGGTGTCTTTCAGGAGCTCTACTGCCACCAAAGTCCCTCTCGGAAGCCACATCTCAGTCCTTTCTCCAGTGTGGGCTTCGTTCCCCCTTTGAGCTGGCTTTGTCTGATGGTTCTGCTCATGTGGCCCCTGGTCAAGCAGCAGCCAACAGAGGAGGCCAGCATACGTCTGTCAAATTCCAGCTTCCCAAGTCTGAATCTCATGCCCTGCTGGTGCTATGCTGGGGAAAGGCAGCTTTCAAAACAGGGGTGCAGTTACTGGGTGCTGGGGGGAGCTCCTTCAGATCCTTCCACAGGGTATGGGACCAGCTGTGGAATGAGTTATAGGCAGATCTCTTTGCCAATTATTTGAGAAGAATTGAGTATTGATGATGTAGCCATTAAATGCTTTAAACAAAGTACACGTATTCTTTTCCTTCCCAGAGACTCAGGTTGTTTCTCACCTGGCATTGGCAGGACCATACCTCTGGAGGAGTCTTTTCTGGGAATAATTTAAAATGTCCTTAGATACTAGCTCCACATCACCCAGGAATCTTGGAAGCAGATAGTGGGGGATCACTGAAATAGTGTTGCCAGTTGTCACACCTCTGCCTTCACCCATAGCCAGTCTCTGGCTTTCCAAACCTTCCTTCTAGTCAGGACCAGCTACCTAATTCGCAGGGCCCAGTCCAAGGTGAAAATGCAGATCCCTTTCTGATGAAGCTGGCAAAGCTAAGCAGCTGTTCCCTAAACCTTTCTCTGTCTGTCTGCTTTAATTTTCAATAGCTCCTCAGTTGCTCTGCTCCTTTCTTGTGTTTTATGTCTTTTTCTAGATTTTCTTTCGATAAAAAGCAAAACATAATTTTTGAGGGCCTGCTTTTTTCAGGGAACAGCTTCACAAAGCCCTGATGAATTTTGTTTGGGGTATCTGGTTAGCTCAAGGTATGTAACAGCATGAAGGAGTCTCAGAGCCTTTTTACCTTTGAAAACACTGTTTTCTCTGCGTGAGATGGTTGGTTTACTTATCAGACCGGGAAACAAAGAGCTGAGTCATAGAGATGTGTGGTTAAGGATGTTAAGTCATAGGAATGCTTAGCTGAGTGCTTATCAGGCATTTTTTTTTTGTAATGTGGGGAAAAGGAGGGTCAGTCCTTTGTGTAATTTAACTCTACTAGCTAACAGACACATTTTATTTGTTAGTATCATTTTTAAAATAAGTGCAAAGGAGATGATGCTGGCATAAAACAACCACAGGCATCCCAGTGGTCATATTAAATTATGGATGGGTTATGCACTCAGCACCATAATTTGCATTATAGAGAGTTTCCTCCCAGATTAGGTTAAAGGCTCCTTTTTGTGTGTGCTTACAAAATGCTTTACAAATTGGGTGCCCTTGATTGTTACATATTGAGGAGTTCCACTGTTCTCAAATGGTTATACAGAAGCATTTGCAGTAAGCAAAGTCCTATTTGCCCTACATTTAAAAAAATTGTTTTTATTTGTAATTGTGGTAAAATATACAAACTTAATGAAACTCACCAACTTAAACCTTTTTAAGTGCACAATTCCATAATGTTAAGTACATCCACATGGTTGTACCCCTGTCACCACCATCCATCTCCAAAAGTTAAATTCTGTAGCCGTTAAACATCACCTCTCATTCCTCCCAGTCTCCAGTCCCTGGCAACACCCATTCTACTTTTTGTCTCTTTTTGACTATTCCAGGTTCCACGTGTAAGTGGAATCATACAGTATTTGGGTTTTTTGTGATTGGTTTATGTCACCAGGCATACTGTCCTCAAGGTTCAGCCATGTTAGCGCATGTACCAGAATTTCCTTCCTTTCTAAAGCTGAATAATATTCCATTGTACAGTGTATGTTCCTCCATCAGTGGACACTCAGGCCTCTTCCACCCCTTGGCTATTGTGAATGTGTGCTGTGAACTCAGGTATTGTCCTCCTTTTTGAAGACTGTTCCATGAAATTCGTCCATCCCTCCCCTCCCCTGTCAGAGCTGATGCTGCAGCCACTTGTGTGGTACCTGCCCCAACTTTCTCTCAGAATATACACCCTGGCGGGTGCCACAGGAGTGTGGAAGTTGTTTCTGCCCTGGAGAAGGAGCTCAAGGTGTAGCCAAAGACAGAGAGTAAACCAGGCATCTCAGGTCCAGCATGGGCCAAACTGGGGCAGGGCAGGAGCTAAGGGTATGGGGTGTAGAAAAGAACATGTCCTGGGAGGGCAGATGAGGTGCCCTGGCCCAAGAGCAGGATCAGGTGCAGGGGTTCAGAGGGGTCACCACCATATGGTGGGCAGGGACGCCTAGGAGCCTGTGGCATTTGAGCTGCCCCCAAGAAGGGATGGAGTTTGGCAGGTAGAAAGGATTGAGAAAGGACCTCCTCTGCAGAGAGCTGATGGAAGCTGGGAAGGAGCATGTGCTGAGGGCAGAGAGATGTGGCCTGCAGGAGGACATGGGTCCTGACCTCACAGGGCCATAGAACCAGGCCTGGGGCATAAACTTGTTTTTCTTTTCCCCTAGTAGATAATGAATCTCCTGAGGTCTTCAAACAGCGAAATGGTAGAAGAAAAGATTTCAGGACTTGATAGGAAGAGACCTCGGAGAGACATGTTCCTCATCCTGGCACTCAGCCCATGTCTAACTTAGGGATCCAGCCACAGCCCCCTCAAGCCAGCTCCTGGGATGCTAACCTCCCAGGACATACCCATGTCACTCAGTGATAAGTCCTTTATGCCAAACATAGCCAAGACCCTTCCCATGGGGCACAGCCACTTCCTTGTTGGGGTATCCCACCCTAGTTTTTCTGCCTTGGGTGGCCCCCTCTCCCCTGGCCCAGCACCCTCTGCTGCAGATGGCTTTTAGGCCACCTCCTGCCACATCTCATGCGATTGCTTAGAGGCTTCATGGCCTCCTTGTAGCAGTTCCTAGGGCTGCCATGACAAAGACCCACATACTGGATGCAGTAAACAGATTGGCTTCCTCAGTGTTCTGGAGGATGGAAGTACAAGATCAGGTGTCAGTAGGGTTGGTTTCCCGTGAGCCCTCTCTCCTTGATTTGAAGATGGCCATCTTCTCTCAGGGTCTCTCTGCGTGTGTGTCTACATCCTCATCTCCTCTTCTTTCAAGAACACTGGTCAGAGCAGATTAGGGTCCACTCTTATGACCTCATTTTACCTTAATTGCATCTTTAAAGGCCCAATCTCAAAACAGTTACATTCTGAAGTCCTGGCAGTTAGGACTTTGACATTAAGTGTTTTGGGAGAACCGTTTAGCCCAGGACACCAAGAGTTCCAGCACACACCCTGAGTAAGGCCCTTCTGATCTGTATCTGTACTTGGGATATTGCCTCAAAGCCCTATACCTGTGTGTTTAGTTATCTGCTAGACTGGCCCTCTCATCTGATCTCTAATCTTCTCCATCCCCCTTGCCCCAGATCCCAGTGTTTTGGTCCTGGGACACTGCAGCTCTTATAACTCCCATGCTTCAAATCCTTCTAATCTGTCCATGGCCTTTAGGACAAAATTGAGCCTGGGTAGTGTGTTTCACAGTCCTTGCCTACAGTCTCTGTGTCCTCATAGAGGCCCTGTATTCCACCCACCTATTTATTTCCCCAGCAATGCTCTGTCTTTGCACATGCTCTTCTGGAACCCACCCCCTCACCCTTTAAGTCTTCTTGGCCCCCTATTCCTCCATCATCCCCATCCCCTACCCCTGCTCTCCTGGTCACCAGCACCTTCCTACATCCTCAGCACCCAGACCCAGCAGGTGCTCTGCAAACGTTTCCTGAATGGTGCCAATAAGGAGGTGGCAGAGGGACTCTTGTTCCTTCTGGGTGAGGTCAGGTGATTTAATTATGGGATGACCAGAGTAGAAGGAGACAGAGTCGTAGGTTAACTCAGACCTGAAGTCAGATTTCTTTTTTTTTTATTTTTTATTCAGGGATCTATTTTAATGCAATTTTAATCCTTATTTCAACCTAAATGCAACAGTAATTTGATAAGGTACATACATATAAAACCCATATATTCTGAATTACAAAAGAGTTTCCATGGGACTGTAACTCAGATCCATCCCTCTAAATCCTAATTTTCTATTGGTAAAATTTTACCCAATATATTTCTTTTCGCATGGCCCTTTTCTGAGCCAATTAAACAGATTTTTGTTTCATTTTCATTAATGCTGAATGCAACATAAAAATATAATAAGATAGGGGCGGCGCCTTTGGCTCATTGAGTAGGGCCTTGGCCCCATATACCGAAGGTGGCAGGTTCAAACCAAGCCTCAGCCGAACTGCAAAACAGAAAAATAGCCGGGCATTGTGGTGGGCACCTGTAATCCCAGCTACTCAGGAGGCTGAGACGAGAGAATCGCCTAAGCCCAGGAGTTGGAGGTTGCTGTGAGCTGTGTGATGCCACGGCACTCTACTGAGGGGGCGATAAAGTGAGACTGTGTCTCTATAAAAAAAAAATAATAAGAAGAAGAAGGTAAAAATGAACAGTGTATAAGAAAACTAAAAAAAAAAAGCGGCTTCCACAGACACACACGATTTTCATCAAGTATGTGTTTCCACAATGAATAAGTACTTACAAATATGCAAATAAAACACTACCCTAAGTGCTTATCTTGCCATCAATGCCATTCCATTTCTAGGCAATGCCATTCTTGCTACTGAAAACATTTTTTTTTGGAGCTTCTCCCGAAACTTAACAAATAGTATGTTATAATCCCCCAAAAGTCTTAAATCAAAAAAGCTTTCCAATGTGGAAGATTCAAATGAAACTTTGTTTCTCCAAGAAAATAAAATCATTCTTAGTATCAGAAGAAAAGAATATTAAAGGAAATCAGCCATGAGTGGCACCTGTGGCTCAAAGGAGTAGGGCCTTGGCCCGATATAGTGTAAGGGGTTAAAACCAAGCCCTGGCAAAAAACTGCAAAAAAAAAAAAAAAGAAAGAAAGAAAAGAAAGAAAGAAAAGAAATCAGCTTTTAAAACAGATAAACATCTATACCAAAAAAAAGGTTTTTTCCTATATCATGCCTTTAAATGAAACATAAAAAATGTTCAGTACAGGCTCGGCACCTGTGGCTCAATGGGCTAAGGCGCCAACCATGTACACCTGAGATGGCAGGTTCGAATCCAGCCTGGCCCACCAAACAACAATGACGGCTGCAACCAAAAAATAGCCGGGCATTGTGGCGGGCACCTGTAGTCCCAGTTACTTGGGAGGCAGAGGCAGGAGACTCGCTTGAGCCCAGGAATTGGAGGTTGCTGTGAGCTGTGATGCCACAGCACTCTATCCAGGGTGACAGCTTGCGGAAGTCAGATTTCTAAGTGAGCTCTTGAAGAGAAACAAGAGTGATGCTGTTTATCTGAAATAGCAACTAATCAAACTTGAATTCATTCATACAGTGGGCTGTAGAGTAGATTAAGTCTCTAAGCCACTGGTTTTCAGAACTTTCATAGCGCCTGTTCTTTAAATTGAAGGGAGTTCTTTGAGTCTAGGTCAGGGGCAAGGTGGTCCAGAGTACTTAGAGTCCCCTTGGGGAACTTCTAGAAATAACCTGTAGGACCTGGGCATCAGTTGTTCAGAAAAAGTTCTCCTGATGATTTCCGTGTGCTATGATTTTTTCCCCCAGAGGACATTTGGCAATGTTTGAAGATATTTTTTGGTTGTCTCACCTTTTGGTGGTGGCAGGAAGGGATTGTGGGCTGCTACTGGGTTGGGGTCAGGAGATGCTTTTAAATCTCCTACGGTGCACAGAGGAGGCCTCATAACAAAGAACTATCCAATTCCAGATGTTTCAAGTTTGAGAAAGCCTCTTCTAGGCTAATACAAACATTTATTGTGCTTCTTGGATACACCCAAGGGACAGCTGGGGCCTGTGAGACAGGGAGACCCCTGTTCTTCTTTACTCCACAGCAGGGGCACAAGGGAGTAGAGGGCCGCGGGAGGGGATTCATCCTGCCAGGGCTCCCTGCCCTCTGTGAAGAAAGGGTTTGCTGAGCTCATTAAGGGCATACACAAACCTTAGTGGGCGTGTTTAGCCTATGTCAGGAAGCACATTTGGAAAAACGGCCATAGCATATTTATGTCCAAATGAATGTTGCTAATGGGCCAAGTCACTCCTTAAAGTAGGCCCTTTGAACCTCTGCTTAGAATAACGGTTATTTGCTGGAAAAGGAAACACTTATTTGGAAGTAAAAGGTATTTGTTTTCAAAATATCTCTAATTCAGACTAGCCTTCTCCATAATTAATTCCCATTAAGGTGGTTTTATAGTGTTGTCAGCAGCAGGAAACGCAAGCCCTCCCGTGGGACACAGACATCAAGTGCTGGAGGCCAGAAGCACACGTAAGCACTGTTTACATTTGCTCAGTAACAGATTGGCTGGCTCTCTCGGGGGCCCAAGCAGTGAGCCTAAGTAGTCCTAGCATAACCTCCCTACCTGTGCTGAGGGCAGGCACCTCACGGGATTGCCACCTCTGAAAGGAACTGTGCCACATGTTTGGCAGGACTGCTAGCCAGGTGACCTCCTTCCCTGGGGGCCCTGGCACCCCCCTCCCCAGCGGGATCAGCCCCTCCTTAGATGGTCACAACATGGCCTGCTCATCCCACTTGCTCAGCCTTGGACTTGGTAGTATTGTATTCCTTTCTGATTGTGCTTGATGTTCTTGGTGTCCCTAGCCATGGTCTCTGCCGGTGAGACTTAGCCAAGTGTGCTGGCACAGACCCGCATGTATGTCTTAATCTCTAAAGCTACTTTCAAGCAGTCGATAGGAATGCTTCAATTAGAGACCATCCAGTCAGAGGGATTGAATGGAAGAAAGTGGTACATTTGCATAGGGGCCTGTCCCCAGGTTGGTTTCTGGAGCTATACGTATGGACGCATCAAATCCAGTACATTCCAGAGAAGAGGGTTTTTTCGCTTTTAAATAGAAGATTTATTTTTAATCTTTTTCTGGGAATTCCCCTAAGATATAATTTGTGAAAAATGGATATCATTAAAGCTATGAGGGGTTCTTTTCTTGGGATTTTCTCTTTGGCCCTCCTCAAGGTGTCTGCTGGTAAGGTATTTGAATTAGACTGTGATTTAATTATAAGCAGTGATTTCTCTATTTAATTCTTTCCCATTCACCTTCTTGTTTCTCACCATTTATAGTTCTGGTTCTTTGGAGCAGAGTCTTAGGAGGATGGTGAGGAATAAATTTCAACTTTGGTGATTAATCTCATTTCAATGGCAGTTTTTAGGATGTTGAAATGACCTTTGATGGGCAGAATTTAAAGACATTTAAATTAAAGGCATATCTCCTTAAGCATAGGAGGTGATGACACGCAGTAATCTTTCCTTCACCATCTGTTTGAATCTGTATAGCAAACACAGTGGCCTGCGTTATATGCAGGAAAAATGCCACACAAGGCAAGCCAGAGCAGTTTGTTATGTTCAGGTTTTTACTGAGCTGCTACCGTGTGTGTAGCATTATCTTGGGGGCTGCTGATGGAGGGTGAGTTGGGGAATGAGCCTTGAGGATATGAGGCCCTGGTAGGCAGAGCCAGGCCAAGGGATAGGTGTGGAGCAGAAGGATGGAGGTGGGAAGAGCCTGAGCTGGGAAAAGTTAGGAGGTGAGTCCTGGGACAGGACAGGGAGGAGGCATCCGTTTCAGGTAGGAGGGGAGAGTGGCACATTGCCTGAAGGGTTTAGAGCTGTGAGGGGTCAGTTCAGAGCTACAAAGAGTCCAATACTCCACATCAAACTGAGTTTTAAAAATACAGAAATACAAATGGCATTTCTAGAAGTCCAGAGATAGGAGAGGCTTCAACCTCTACTTCTTTCTCTTTCTCTTCCAGACCTTTCTCAGCACTGACTTCATTCTCATGCTGAATTAGTGTGGGCCAAGTAACACACACCACAGACTGGGCAGCTTAAACAGCAGGAACATATTTCTTCACAGTTCTGGAGGCTGGGAGTCCAAGGTCAAGGTGTTGGCAGGGGTGGTTTGTCCCGAAGCCTCTCTGTATGGCTGGCAGCCAGCCGTCTTCTCCCTGCCTGCCCACGCGTGGTCATCCCTCTGTGTGTGTCTGTGTCTGTGTCCTCACCCTCTCTTATAATAACACCATTGAATCATGGCCCAGCTAAAGAGCTCACTTGAACCCAATCATCTCTGTGAAAACTTTGTTTCTAAATCAGGCATATTTTGAGGTCCTAGAGTTCAGACTCTAGCATATCTTGTTGGGGAGACAGTGGACACAATTTAACCCACCTCAGAGTCTGTTTCCAGAGGTTTGTATCTCTAGAACATGGGTGATTCTGTTCTCACATCAATTCTGCAAAAAGAGGCCTTTCTGTCCCTTTTTGTCTATAGTAAAACTCTTGAGATACAAGTGAAGGTGCTGCTGGAACTCCTACAGTAGGCAGCTGTAGTAGCTGGAGTCCAGGTGGTGATGGGAAGGGCAGATCCTGCCATTGCAGAGAAGAGAGGTGGCTGTGAGCAGGGGTGGCCATGTGGGGCATAAGTCATGGGGCAGAGAGAGGAACAGGAGGAGAGGAGGAGGGGAAAGGGGAGGAGAAGGAAGAAGAGTTGGGTGTGGCCGGCTTGCTTGACCGGATGTTTTACAGGTGCCAATGCTGAATGAATCCTGATGACAACCCCTGAGAAGTAGGCCCCTCCATGTCTTACGGCACGGCTGAGCACCGAGCTGAGATTTGAGCCCCACTGGTCTGAATTCCAATCTTTGCAGACTGCCTCTGTGAGCAGGGGATTTCAGATGGCTCTCCGCTCAGTGCCTTGCTGAGCCATTCATGGCCTGGGTGTTCTGTTCCGGGTTTGGATGGAGGAGTATAGAAGGATCGAGGCTGCTTTGCTTGCTTTTGATACAGTGACAGTAAGGCTCTTGTTTGTAACTGACAGCCCATCCCCACATCGGTTAGGAACCCCAGGCCTTGAAATAGCAACTGTGAGAACTGTTGATGGCTCTGTTCGTGTTTTTGGCCTAGAGGTCTATTTCCTAAGCAGAAGGGAAGGTACAAACTAATGCCTTTAGTCCAGAAGGTGGATCCAGGTACTGGGGTTATTCTGCCAGAGGGCTGGCCACACCACTGCGTCTCCTTTCCGTGCCCCCTGCCTGGCCCTAGTGCTGTTGGGGGGAGGAAGAAGCTGACACCCATCTGCCTCCCCATCCATCAGATATTTATTTCTGTGCTGCCTTTGAGGGCTTATTGAAAACAATTTCCCAGATTTCTTTAAAGGGAGGCATAAGTTACACAGAGTGAAATGCACAGATCTTCTGTGTGTAATCTAGTAAGTTTCAACCACCTACCCACCACCTAAGTAAAGGTATTTTCCTCACCCCAGTGAATCCCCTCCTGCCCACTTCCAATCACCCCACACCTTAGGCAGCCATGTTCTAATTTTTATCACCATAGCTTGGTGCTGCCTACTCCAGAGGGTCACATAAGTGGCATCATGTCATCTGTAGTCTTTCATGTCAGTGTCATCTTTGAGATTCAGCTGTGTGCATGGTTATGCCTGTTGACTGTGGGTGCTATTCCACTATAGGTACGTGCCACTGTGCTTCCCTCGCTACCACTGATGGACATGGGAGTTGTTTCCAGATTGTGGCTGTTACACATGGACTGCTGTGCTCATTATGAACAGAATATTATTAATTCCTTCCACTCTCTACTGCCCTCAGATGTAATATCTAAAAGTTGGTTGGCAGACTCAGGGCAGCCAGTGAGAAGTCTTGACTTATTTATAACTAGGCAAGTTTCTTTCTTTCTCTTTTCTTTTTTTGGGATATGAAGCAGGAGTGACGGGGGGAGGGGTCGGTGAGGGAGCTACAATCTCTAAGGGCCTGGGACACCTGACCCCAGACAATTCTGGTCCCACATCGCCGGGATTCATTCCTCAGGGCTGATGAGGAGGCCCTGGGAAAGGCAATAGTTCCCTGTGGGTGGAGAGAAGCCTCTGCGGGTGGCACTGCCAGTCAGCTGCTGCATGTGACCCAGGGTGACTTAGCAGGTGTCCCGATGACTTTCATCCCATCCCTTTGCTGTGTGAGAGTAGCTTTGGGGACCTAGGCTTCTGCCTTTCTGTAGCCATCTCCTTCAAGTGAGGGCTGTACGGGGACTTCCCCATTCTCTCTTTCTGTAAGAGTAACCTGGGCAGGCAGCTCAGGGGCCTGAGAGCCCTTTGAGTAAAACCCCAAATAAAACAGATGGATATATGCTGTCACCCACCCCGCAGCTAATACAAACAGCTGCAGCGTGCCTATTTGTAGACACCCAAGCAAAGGAGAGGAATTCTTTTCTGATAGAACCTGCCCTGCAGGACCCTATGTGTTCCCTTCAGTAGGTTCAAAAGGCCACCAAGGAAACATTTCCCAGTGGGGATAAGTTAGTGAGAGAAGGGGCTCAGCCTTCCCGATTTCCCCCCTCCTGCCTAAAAACCTTAAGGGAATGATGAACTAGAGGCAGGCATCCCCACCATACCTGAATGCAGGAAAGCGGGGTGCTGTTGAAGGGTCCTCACAGACCTCGAGCCTGCGAGCCACTCTGCACTTGATCCGAAGCGTGTTTGTGCTTGTGTCCTTACGTCATCCCAGGACGAACTGCATTCCTTTCAAAGCAGGTTGAGCAACTGATGGTGCACTTTTGTCAGGGTAACAGTTTAGAGATCAGAGGCCCCAGACATTCAACATAAATGATGTATTTACCATAATAGCTGTTGAAATTACCAAACCAAAGAAGAAAGAGAAGGAGACGTATTCCTGGAAGTCCTCCCTCTGTCTGGGTCTACAATGAGTGAAGAGGAGCAGCCAAGAAGGTTAGTTCCTTTGGGTTTTGCAAAGCAGTCTCAGAGTTTGGGAAAGGAAAAAAACATTGAAAAATTATTTTAAACATAGGATTTTTCATAGTCTCATAGCACTCCTTACCTCAAAGCCTACGTAGTGTGGAAGGAGCCAGTGTTCACTCAGCAGAAAGAATAGAGCTTTCCTGCTGCAGGTGCTCAATTACTAAAGATCTAGGAGCAAAAGTGGGGTGAGGAGCACTGGGCTTACATGCAGATGAACTGAGTCTGAATCCCAAGTGTCATCTTACCACCAAGGAAGTCAGAGTGTTGCTTCGCCTGTTGGAACTTAACTGTGTAAGGTTTATAGGGATTACATGAGACGATGGGTGTGAAAGTTTCCTCTCAGCAGAGTGTATGCTTTCAGATGTGATTTAATGAGTTCTTTTCTTCAAGGAGTTCCCAGTGGGATTCAGAGAACAGTCATGTAGTCAGTACAATGCATTATACATCTACCTGCAATTTCCCCGCCATTAACTCTAGACCTCTGGAACAAGAAGTATGGAAGGTTACAGATCACAACTGAGATCAGCCCTGGCAAATGATGGTCTCTGTGGCCCAGGACAGCAGACTGAGACATGGACACATGTGGCCACTCTGCCTGCTCACTTTCAGGACCCTTTCTTTGGCACCATCTTGTCCCAGGCTATTCAATATCAACGCATTGAGGAGTGCTTCCTAGTTCCTCTCAAATGGCTAAATTTTCCTCTCAATTCTTACTTTCCAAAACACCTGGGTAGCTAATCATACTTAAGAGGTTAAAGTGGTTTATGCTAAAGTGCAAATAACTGATAGGGTTGGCCCTACTCCTCTCTGGGCTCATCCATACCTTAACCCTGTTAATCAAAGATGATCAGTAGCCTGCCTACTTCACACACACCCACAGGTGGTATATTTTGAAAGGCTGGACCTTTAGTGACCCTCTCTTCCTTGCTCCCATCCCCTGTCCCCTGAAGAGGCAAGGTGGGGAATTTGGTCTTCATCTTCTGAAAGGCTGTTATCCTTGATCAGGATATTTCCAACAGCAGGAGCATCAACCAAAAGCCCCAAATAAGGTTTGATTTTAGTTAACACATTAATTGCATTTCAAAGGTAATCTTGATAAAAGGTCCGATTCTGTAACATGGGGTGCAGGGTGCATCTCCATAGAGATCTCCCCCCTCACTCATCCTAACTCAGTATTCAGCCCAAGTGCAGGGCTCCCTCCTTGAAACCCCTTTCATCCCCACCCTATACTTCTAAACTCTCACACATGCTGTGGTTTTCCATCACAATTAACACTTCCCTTGCCTCCCCACCCGGCTTTCCCTTCTGGTCTTCTAAACCTGGATAGGGCCCCTCTGAGCGCTCTCACAGTTCCTTCTATGTGGCTGCTGCCACAACTCTTTATTTCTCAGTATTGTCTTATCTATGTCCCATTTTCCACCCCTAGCCAAAACTCAAGAGCAAGGACAGCACTTTCTGCACTGTTATTTCCTTGGGGTCTGACACTCAGTAGGTGACTAGTAAATAGTCATTAAATTCTGAAATAATGTCATCCGTCTGCAGTGTTAGTGAGCCCTGGCTTGTGATGCTGTGTATTGGGAGGAGGCACAAAGGGAGAAAATGTATTTATGTGAGGCCAGAACCTGAGAGCTTGGGATGGCCTGTTTTGAAGAAGTGAGAAGTCGAGGGGAGTAGGTGACATTATGAAGTGGGTCAGTCTGGAGAACAATGTCCTTCTACACTTCTACCCGCAGGCAAGCTGTGGAGAAAGGGCACCTTGCTGCTGGAAGAGACAAGATGTTGGACAAAAAGGTCTGCACCTTGGGGAAGATTTTCTTGAGAATGTAATACACAAGACTGACAATCCTGGCCGATGCTTTCTGCTAACGTCTTAATTTGGGGTTCTCTTCCAAGCACTTTGCCATCTGTGTTTATGTTAATCAGGACACTGACTACCTCATTTCCCAAAGATACACATTTTAAAACATATATTGTTGTAAAATATAACATGAAATTTACCATTTTAACCATTTTTAAGTGTGCAGTTCAGTGGCAGTAAAGTATAATATATTCACGTTGCGAAGTGTGCAACCATTGCCACCATCCCAAATTTTTCACCTTCCCAAACTGTAACTCCATCCCATTAACTAGTAACTCCCCATCTTCCCTCCCCTAGCCCTTGGCAACCCCCATTCTACTTTCTGTCTCTGTGAATTTGACTCTTTAGGAGCTCCACATGAGTAAAATTATACATGTTTGGCTTATTTTACTTAGCATTGTGTTTTCAAGGTTCAACCATGATGTGTCTGTATCATAATTCCCTTCCTTTTGAAGGCTAAATGATAATCGAGTGTGTGTATCTACTGCATTTTGTCTGTTCATCCATCAGTGGACACCTGAGTTGCCTCTGCCCCTTGACTGTTGTGAATAATGCTACTATGAACTTGGCGTACGAATATCTTTTTACTTCCCTGCTTCTGCTTTTTGACGTATATAGACTATTTTTTTTTAATAAAGAGTTGTCAATAATTGCCTGCACACTATGTAACCACCATCGAACTTAGGCTGACTGAGCAAGAGAGGTGGGGACACGCAGTGCAGTTGTTTCTTTTCAAGGAAGCAGAATTTTACACAGTTGATTGCTTCTTACGGTAGTTGACCTTTTGTAGATCATTTCCTAAGAGTATTTAATGTTTGTCCATGTCTTACCAATTAGCAATCATAATCACTTGAGAAGACAGAGGAAAATAGTTGTCATTTCTATTTTCTTTGATCAAAGGTAGAAAAACATTCCTCTGGTTATTTTGAACATCCTTTGATATACACGAATCCCTCTCCCTTCCTGTATGTTGATTGTCAGAGGTGAATAGGACTGTTTTTTGTCTCAGCCTTAAAACCCTAGAATTTCTATGTGATATATTTGCATTGTGTTCATTTATTAGATCCAGAAGGACAAACAAAATATACATGGCAAAGACAGGCTCTAGAAAGTGTTAGGGCAGGGGAGAGGGTTTCTAAGGCCAAATAAAGTTTGGGAAATGTCATACAAAGCCCTTTTTTAAAGATTCGGGACACACAGTGACATATTAAAGCTTCTGAGAAGTTGTGCAAAGGAAACAATAGCTTAACTTTGTTTAACTGAATGTTATTGCAAATTATTTAGCCACCGATTTCCATTTTTAAATGAACACCTGCCAATGCCCTTTCTACTGTCTTCAGAAAATGCTTTAGCTGCTGACTTAGAAGTGAATGCATTTTAAAAATGCAGCTACACAGGGAGGATAGTCCAGTTGTGAAGGGTTTCCTTTATGGAGCATTTGTTTTATCTTTTTATCTAGTCTTATGCTTCCTGTTTGCCTTTGAGAGAGAGAGAGAGGGAGAGAAGAAAGAACTGGGGGATGCCGAATATGCCAACTTGCTCCTTCTGTATTGAGCTTTGTCAAGGCTGCTCTGTGGCTTCAGTAGTTAAAAGAGAGAATTATTTTGGAAGGGCTGGGGTAGAATCCAGGTACCCTGGCTTGCTAAGCAATGCCAAACCCATGAAACCCGAAACACTGATTGCAGTTACTACTAAGAAAGACCTTTTTACCATGTTTATCTGTAGTTTCCTCCAACAAATTCACATCCTCCAAGTCCTGTAATTCCAAAACCATTAGCAGGAGAAGGACATCTTTTCTGGAGCTGTTCATTCCAGGCTTTTCACCAATATTAAAAAACTGTAGGGTGGTGCCTGTGGCTCAGTGAGTAGGGTGCCAGCCCCATATACTGAGGGTGGTGGATTCAAACCCAGACCCGGCCACACTGCAACAAAAAAAGCCGGACACTGTGGTGGGCACCTGTAGTCCCAGCTACTCAGGAGGCTGAGGCAAGAGAATCGCCTACGCCCAAGAGCTGGAGGTTGCTGTGAGCTGTGACGCCACAGCACTCTACCAAGGGCGACAAAGTAAGTCTCTAAAAAAAAACAAAACTAAGAACTGTACCACTCTGCTCAGCCTGTAGCTATGAGAAAAGACAGGAAGTACTACTGATCGGAGACTGTGCAGTGAGGGCCGCGACGTGGGCAACTCTACAGGTACTATGGCGTGAGAGGGGTCTCTGTTTCCTTTCTCTGTCCTCTTGTTGAGGTTTGAATTG
Organism: Perodicticus potto; assembly: GCA_963574655.1. Classification (NCBI taxonomy): domain Eukaryota; kingdom Metazoa; phylum Chordata; class Mammalia; order Primates; family Lorisidae; genus Perodicticus; species Perodicticus potto. The sequence goes on along the minus strand of CAUYRH010066345.1, from coordinate 9,286 downwards.
TCAAACACATCCATGACTTTCCCTGTCCCTTACATATCCAGCCAAGGCCTCTGTGAGCTCCTGGGGTAGCAGCAGCAGTCCTCAGGAAGACATCCTGGCTGTGGCTTCAGGACACTTTGAGGTTTTGTCAGCTCTTGGAGAGCTATTTCTCAGCTAACTTGTGGTCAGGATGCCAGCGGCACCCAAGTGGGAGGTGGGAGCCAGGAGCCCCTCCTCGCCATCCCCACCTTGTGTGTGGCTCCTCTCTCCCTCTCCCAACCTGATCTCAAGGCTGGCCAGCCAGGAGCCAGACTTGCATGATCAGGTTCTGCTATCATGCTTCCAGTTCAGCATGGTGTCCTTAGGAGATTAATAGTTCAAGGGAAAAAAAATACAAACACACTTTTGGGTATAATAGTGTTGTAAGCTTTTAAGAACCATCTTACATATTTTTTTCTTTTGGTCAGAGAAATAGTGTATTTAAGGAATTATTGCAGGAAGTGTTGCAAATGAAGCTGTGTTGCTATTCTCATGATGAGGTTGAGGAGGTCAAAGTGAAGGTCGTCATATCCTGAGATCCAGTGGAAGCACAGTAGACCCCCCTGTGATCCTGGACCAGGTTCTCCCCCCAGCTCCTCCCAGCTGCAAATACAGCTGTTCCCAGGAGAGCAGAGGAGAGCAGCTTCTTGCTCGCCTGGCCCACTTTCTATTCTGGTGCCAGCTATGCAGACAGGATGTACAACTAGTGAAATACCCCTTAATTTGGGTCATTTAGGGGTGAGGCTAAAATGGATAACTCAGACTCTAAATAATCAAAACCCTCTTTGAAGTAGTTTTATTACTCTCAGATTCAAATGTTACTTACCAACAGACATAAGCCCCCAAGGACCTGCTTAGCTGACAAAATTAATGAGTAATAATCACCTTGTGCCAATTATTGTACCAGGCACATTCCTGATATTATTTTTGACTCTTAATGGGTAAGTTTTGTGACTCCTGCATCATAAATGTTGAAACTGAGACCCCTTGAGGTGAAAAAACTAGCCCCAGGCCATAGGATGGCCACATGCACAGAGCTAGTATCAGAACTCGGGTTAGTCCGGCTCAAAATCCAAGCTTCTACCATGGTTCCCAGCAGCTCTTGACAGCCACGTTCGTGTGCTGGGCTCAGACCTCATTTCTGTCTCTAAATTCCAGGCTTCAGCCCCTTACTTACCATGTGACACTCTTCCTCACAGATAATGGTGATCCATGGCCCAGGCCAAGTGTAGTGAAAACAAAGACCAAATTGGTAAAAATTTGAAAAATTATGCTCTGGTACAGTGAGACTGTTGAGTAACTTTGGGACATGGTGTGAGTACAGGCTCAGGTTTCACGTAACTTGTTTTTAGCAAGTTGGTATTGGCTGTCTTCATGGAAAAAGGGGTCGTTTAAATGCACAGTTGTGCTGGTTTCCAGTGTGAACCAGATTAGGCAAAATAAACAACCTCGTTTGAAGAGACCATTTCATTTTAATGGACACCTGAAAGGACGTTCATGTCCTTTTCAAGATGGTTAGATCAGTGTTGAAACAGAAGAAAAACTGGTTTAGCTTCTCAACTGCTCTTATTCACGTGTTGCAAAAAAGATGACTATTTGGCAAGAAGCCTAAGAATCGGTCTCAACTGAAATGTTGAGTTTATTTTCTTTATTCTTTCCTTGTTCTTGGGGTTTGAGACTAGAACGCAGGTAGTGCTGAAAGACTGACCATTAGATTAGGAGTTGTTCTGACGCAGAAGCAATTGGCTCATGAAGATTCCTGGGAGTGTCATTAATCCCTGTGCATCAGATCAGCCTGACATCGGAAGACAAAAATGACGTTTTCTGTGATAGCCTCTAGAGCAGCTGCAACCGAGGAAACCTGGGCTCTGCTCGTGTCTGGCTTGTCTGCAAGTTTTGTTTATTTCGAATAAGTCACTTCACTTCTCTGGGCTTCAGTCTCCTCATTTTAAAAATTAGTAGGTTGACCATAACCTTTTCTAGCATCTCACTACTAAAAATAAGATTTGGTGATATTATTTTTAATAGCTGCCATTTATCAAATACCTGTGACTCATAGACACCTCACAGATTCTTTTTGTTTCATCATCACAGTAGTGAAATAACTTCTGCGTCTGTCCCGTTTCCACTACAATACTCTGCATCAACGTCTGTGAAGTGTATTGAACACTTGGCAAGACAAATGTTGTTATAACCTATAACAAATTAATATAAAGTAAAAAATTGTTTTATTTGTATGAATTGTCTGTTTCTTTGAGTTTATTGGGGGGAATCAGGTATGGCTTTATAATCTATTTAAGAATCATCTGATCTCAAACTAGTTGCTTCACCTCTCTGGCCTCAGTTTCTTCATCCTTAAAATGGGCACACTGGTAATAATGTAATAGGACTGTTGTGATAACTCACTCAGTAAGGAGCTTAGTCAAACCAACTAGCAGAGGGCCTACCACAGGGTAGACACTTAACGAATCTTAGTTTCATTTCTTCTCCTAGAAAAATGCTTAATTTATGTTATAGATTTGTTCTATTAAGAGTGAAATTATTAATTGTTTTAAATAAGTTACTCATATGCCCAGTTTTCTATTGGCTTTTCCAACAAAATTAGAAATATCTTTCCCTAGAGGAATATTACCAATAGTGAAAAGCTTGGCGGAAATACTTAAAAACTATATTGCCTATATAAATTTTGCATAATAATTATGTATTAATTATTTAAGTTAAATTGTATTTGTAAAAATAATCCCAGGGAAATAAAGGATTAAGGAGGTAAATAGCATGACCTGGTGAATAGAAGCAAACCCAAAGAGCACATGGATTTCTGAGAGTGGTAGTTCCTGTGTGACCATATCACTTGGTATCTCTGTCATTCTAGAACTTTGCTTAGGTACTAGGCATATAGAAATAAGACATGAAGACACGGTCCCTTTCTTCAGGGAACTTGTAGGATAGCACAGGAGTCAGCAAACCTTTCCTACAAAGAGCCAAATAGTAAGTATTTTTGGCTTCGTGGCCATGTGGTCTCTGTTGCAGCTGCTCGACTCTGCTGTTGTAGTGCATGAATAAAGAAGTGTGGCTGTGTGCAAATAAAACTTTATTTACAGAAACAGGCAACAGAGCCATATTTGGCCAGTGGGCTGGAAGTTGCTGACCCCTGAACTAAGAGTAGAAAGGCTTGTAGGCCAGGTGTGGTGGCTCATGCCCATAATCCTGGCACTCTAAGAGGCCAATGCAGGAGGATTCCTTGAGCTCAGGAGTTCAAGTTCACTCTCCTTGAGCAACAGTGACACCCTGTCTCTACTAAAAATAAAAAAATTAGCCAGGCATGGTGGTGGGCACCTGTAGTCCCATCTGCTCGGTTGGGAGTTGGAGGTTGGAGGTTGCTGTGAGCTAGCTGACACCATAAATAAATGAGCAGGTATATACATACGTACATGGAAGCTGGCCATACTTAATAAAGAGTGCTAAGTAATTTTGGTTGAAGTGAGTCTTATCCTTTAAATAAGGTGCTGAGCCAGAAAAGTCAGGGTGGGGGGAGTGAGGGTATTGTGGAATGGGGCACAGAAGAACAATGTGGGTACAAGGCACGAAGGCTTTTGGGAGCTGGCAGCTGCCTTGGTGTGTCTGGGTCACGTCAGGGATTAAAGCAGGGAGTGGTGAAAGAGGCGGGTGGAGGGTAGGCTGGTATGTAGGAGGCACGGATGACTCAGGCCATAAAGGGAGTTCAGCAGGACCGTGTTACAGCAGGGCCATAGCCTGCGGCAGGGAAGCTGTAGAGGCCTTTGTCTTCAGCAACTGAAAGACAGTTTTCCTTCCACCTCCAAGTTCTCTCCATGATTGATCACCCAGGGTCATTAAGTTCTTTTCATTCCAAAGATTCCTGATGCTACCATCAGAAGTTCCCCACACTGGAAAGGAAGAGTGGAGAGAGGGAAGGAGGGAAGGGGGTGGGGTCTTGGTGTGTGCCACACCTTTTGGGGGCCAGACACAATTGTAAGAGGGACTTTACCTAACAAATGCAATCAGTGTAACCTGGTTTCTTGAATCCCCAACAATAAAAAAAAAAAAAAGAAAAAGAAAAAAGGAAGTCCCCATCCTTGGCTCTTTTCCGGAATCAATGAGGATAGCTTACATGTTGGTGTGGTAGTCCAGTTTGCTTCATGCACTGTGTTATATTAGCAGATATCTTCTTTACACATGAAACAACTTTAGAATTTCTCAAGTAACCAGTCTTCATGTTATTCAATATGAAGTAACGTGCTGCAAACCTGTGTGTTGATGTCACTTACAACGTTAATAGTTACGTCCTTCTAATACAGTGGTTCTCAACCTTCCTAATGCTGCCATGTATTTTCATTGTTACAAAGAGGTCGTGACCTACAGGTTGCAAACCGCTGTTCTAATACTGAAGGTTCTGTGGGGTTCCTTACTCCCTTTCTCCCTCTCTTTGTTTCTTCCATTCTTCTTTTGTAATAGGCATCTTTAATACATAGGGCTTACTGTATGTAATTCCTTTATTAGAGGTTAAAGTTCTCTCAGAGATAATGCTACATCAACTCAACTGAGTGTGTTTTGAGGTGATTATTTTCCTGACTACCTTTTAAATTCTTGTAGAAAGAAGTTTTATATCTCTAGCCCTTTAAAAATGTCACATTCAGGCTCAGCACCTGTGGCTCAACAGGCTAAGGCGCCAGCCACATACACCTGAGCTGGTGGGTTCGAATCCAGCCCAGACCCGCCAAACAACAATGACGACTACAACCCAAAAAATGTCACATTCAGTGAGAACTGAGAAAGCCTCAGTGTCACTAAATGAAGCTGTTTCCATTTCTTTTCCACCGGGAAGTCTGTACAGCGCAGAAGGAAGCAGGCAGAAAGAGTTGTCATTTGGAGCAAAAGAAACAAAAGATAGATAGTTGCTTAAGGGTGACAATGAATCTAAAATTACTACGTTACTCAAAAAGGGACTACATGTAGTTTAAGAATTTGACTAGCTCTCTCACACTGTGGCTTTGGAGTAGGTTTTCTGCAAGAGGCTTGGAATGCAGTTTTGCTAGTTGAGGTGTATCTTGCAGGTAGCAGGGACAGGCTGGCAACAGATTTGTGCAATGCCTGTTTCTTTCAAAGTGCCATGGTTAGTATTTTGGCACTAAGGTAGGGAAGAAAAATAAATTGAAGAGCAATTTGAGCAACAATTCATGAACACCAGAGAAACAAAACTCAAAAAAAAAAAAAAAAATTTCTCCAGAGTACCCGGCAAGGTTGTTCATTATGTCATTTAAGGAAGCTTGCAAGGATGCCCGGTCTAATTGGCAGTTGTGTTGGCTACTGTTGACAGTGACCCTCCTAAAATTGGAGGATGAGCTTATAGGCAAAAAGCAGGGAGTATTTTGAGGTTTTCAAACCTCATGCAGTTTATCTTGGATTTTCATGGAAGCTTTTAGGAAAAAGAAAATCTGTATGCTGTTAGATTAAAAATACTGAAAAACACAGGACGGCATCGGCTGCCTAAATGTTGAGAAACTGATTAGCCAATGTGCTTCATCAGTCTAGCTCACGGAGGCTGCTGCTTTTGTCCGTCTGTGACTAATCTTCCAGGGCGGACTCTGTGTGTGTGTGTTCTTGCCATTTCTATTGTCTTTGGTTAAGAAATGCCGGCACAGCAAATCCACAGTATGTAAAACAGTGGTTCATGAGAGGCTGCTGAAACTCTATTTTAGGGGGAAAAAAATGCTGACCTTACATTTTTCTAAATTCCTGTGACCCAATGAGGAATTCGTTTTATTTAAGCTTTTGAAATTTTAAGCAGTTTTATCCTCTTTGTAGTGTGGAACAAAAGTATCTCCTTTTTATCGAAACAGACTATACTCTGGTTTAGAAAAGATAGCTTGCAGAGTGATTGGAAAAACCCTCGTGGTCTATTGATGGAATAAGCTCAGATGGGAATCTCAACTACAAAAGATGAAACTTTGGGGAAAATTTTCATTCAGTTCCCTAAAAAACACTTTTTGCTTTAGTCAGTGGGCATTAACATACAGAAATTTCAGGCTGTGAAGACATGGTTTGTTCCAGGCCTCTTTGAAAATAAGCATTCTCTAGGCCTGATATATAGGATTTCTTTAAAATACATATTCTTTAAAAGGTGAAAAGGTTTTTCCTTTGTTGGTTTGCTTTTTAATGATTTTATCTTACCCTCACCACCATCACTACCACTGTGGGACTTTAGATTATTTTTACCTATATTTTTTTCTCTCATTTCAAGGTGTCTAGATTCATTGAAAACGTTTAGAAATCAAGGAAAGTATAAAATTGAAAATATAACTCAGGCTTAATTCTACTCTCCAGAGATAATCCCTTGAAATACTATGGAAAACCTTCTAATTTTTCCTGCATACACACCCATCTACTATTCACTGTTTTTTCATTCTGAGGCCTTATCTTACCATTATATTGTGAACATTGTTCTCAGTTGTTCATTTTCAAGAGCAAAATTATCAGTGGCTGTATAGTATCATTAGAGGTGTAGTTGGGTTCTTACTTTTTATTTACTCTTATGACTTAGACCCAGTAACCATCTGTCTTTGATTATTTCCTTGGGAAAAAGTTCCAAGAAAGGGAATTGCTGATATAAAAGGTAGGTACGATTTAAAGTAAGATGCTGTGTATTGCCAAATTGTCTTACAGAAAAACAGTCTCTGGTTTATATTCCTTGTACAGATTTTACACCTCTTGATTTCTCTTGCATCGCTAGAACATTGAAAAAAAATTTTTTTGGAAAGCAAACTATTGAGTTTTGATTTTCTTTAGTGGAATTTCCCAAGTGATTTTTTTTTAACTATTTGTATTTCTTATTTTGTCAGTTATCTGAGGGTTTAACCTATTTCTAGTTGAAGTCTTAATGTATATCAACATAAAAGTAATCACTGAATATTAGGAGTTAATCTTGTGCATATATTTTACAAGTTTAGGTCATTATAATTTCATAATTTTTCTTATATTTTTGATGCATAAAAGTTTTAAATTAAAATTAATATTAAGATACTAACAGTTAAACTGTTAGAAAATCTACCACTCATTTCCTTAGGTAGTTTCTTTCTTTCTTTCTTTCTTTTTTGTTTTTTTTGGAGACAGAGTCTTACTTTGTCACCCTTGATAGAGTGCCGTGGCCTCACAGCTCACAGCAACCTCAAACTCTTGGGCTCAAGCGATTCTCTTGCCTCAGCCTCCCAAGTAGCTGGGACTACAGATACCCGCCACAATACCTGGCTATTTTTAGAGGTGGGATCTTGCTCTGGTTCAGGCTGGTCTCGAACCTGTGAGCTCAGGCAATCCACCCACCTTGCCCTCCCAGAGTGCTAGGATTACAGGAATGAGCCACTGCGCCTGGCCCTCTTAGGTAGTTTCTTTTCCCCTTAATTTTTATCTTAGGAGATTCCATGTGCACTTCAAAATCAGATAGGTAACTTACTTTTTTCCAATTGTTTTTTGTTCTTGTTTTACATTTTATTTTACCATAGGAATTATTTTTGTTGAAAATGATTATCTTCCTTATCTCTTACTTATTTTCCATCTTCTTTAGAAATTTCATTAATTTCCTTGATGAATATTTCTCTACCCTAGCAAGTCAAACAATTCAATTACTCCTTTTAAAGTAACATAAATTATATTTACTTTAGCTTATCCTTAAAATATATAGGTACAAAAATAGTCCACCAAGTTTCCTGTAACTTTTGCCTTTTTTTTTCCCCTTTAACAGAACATGTAGCAGCTAATAGTGTGTAAAACATAGACACACACTTTAGAGTCATTCGTCTCACCACTTAGTCATAGCTCACAAGTTTCTCATGGCATCACCATAGAATGTCCTGATCTTGGAATAATGGCAAAGAAAGCAAGCCTAAGATGATGAAACAGGGCTATGACTTTAGCACTTTTATGATCTTGTTAAACCTGCTGATGAAGTGTTAACCTGCTTAATTAAAGGATTGTTGTCATTGTTCTCTAGGGAATGGATTTGAAGGAGACTGGTGTTAACACAGGGAGATTCTGATATTAGTTCAGGAGAGGAAGAATGGTGATCTGGTACCATCCTGTTCTCTGCATTCCCTACAAATGCCATCCCAGGAAAAATTAATCAGAAATGGGATTTGATTTGCAAAGAACAGAAGCCACTCTGGATATTTTAGGAGACAGGAATTGAATACAGAGAAGTAGTGCTCGCTGGAGCAGCTGTAAACTGGGCCTCAGGAAGGATTCCAGAGACAAGCCTGGCCAGGGAACTGTGTCTCAGTTACCAAGCTGGGAAATGAGGAAGTCTGTGTGCCAACACTGACTCCAAGATTACACCTTCTCAGCTACCTCCCAAGCCCTGTCGGATCCAACCAGCAAAGTAGACATCCTACTTCCTCCCCTCTAATACTCGTCCTTATTCAAGTCATCGGAGAAATTAGAACTAGGCTGCACACTCAAAGTTATTTTGGGGTGTGCACCTGATTGGCAGCACTGTAATCACATTTGGAACTGTGACTGTCCAGCTTAAAAGTGTTGTTTTCAGTCTTCCAGCCCACACTGCAGGAACACACACCAGAAGGAGGCTGGAATCGCAGGTGATGAGGGAGCACCTCCCGTGCCATACAAGTCAGGTTGAACACAGGAGCCATGGAGTGTGGCGGATAGATTTGGAATATGTTTGTAAAGAAGCATCTGCTGGACTTAGTGATTGATTTGATGCAGAAGGAGGCCGTAAGGGAGAAATGACGATGGTAGTGTCAGAAACAAAACCAAGCTGGGCACAGTAATTCATGCCTATCATCCCAGCCACTCTAGAGGCCAAGGCAGAAAGATCACTTGAGCCTAGGACTTTAAGACCAACCTGGGGCCAACATAGTGAGACCCTGTGTCCACAAAACTTTGTGGGCTATTTTTAAGCCCATTACATTAAGTCCTAGTTTTGCCCTTTTTAGAAGCATTACTCCTCTCAGATTTTTCTAAATCTTAAAAATTTTGACATTGCTTTAAATGTTGTTCAGTGAAATGACCAAATGCCATATTTTTTTTTTTTAGGGTATCATTCTGGTTTTAATTTCTTTCTTTTTTAAATTTTATTATTTATTTTATTAAATCATAGCTGTGTACATTAATGCAATCATGGAGTACAATGTGCTGGTTTTATATACAATTTGGAATATTTTCATCAAACTGGTTAACATGGCCTTCATGACATTTTCTTAGTTATTGTGTTAAGACATTTATATTCTGCATTTAGTAAGTT